>VMDO01010702.1:0-70443 GCA_007922755.1 Pedetes capensis | reverse complement strand
TTACATATTATATATAATATAATATGTAATACATTTATACATATAATACATATATTATATAATATAATATATAAGATATATTATATAAAGGAATACCTTATATGTATTATATAAAGGAATACAAATATAATATATATTATATATAATATAAATAATATATAATATAATACATATTATATATTATATATATTTATATGTATATAATATAAAATATAGATATAATATATAGGAATTCCTTTATATACATAAATATATATATAACATTTTCTTAATTCACTTTTTGATTGTTGTGATTTGAATCTAAATGCCCCCCAAAAGCCCTGTATTTAAATGCTTGGTCCCCAGTGGGTGGTGCTATTTGAGGAGGCTGTGGAACTTTGGGAGGTGGGACGTAGCTGATGAAAGTAGGTCCCTGAGAGCCTGACACAGTGGTGCATGCCTGCAATCCCAGGGACTCGGGACATTGAGACAGGAGGATTGCAAGTTCAAGACCAGAGACAGTCTGAATAATTTAGCGAGACCCTGTCTCAAAAAAGATAGTAGGTCCCTGACTGTGGGTACATGAAGATATTATCTGGTCCCTGCTTCTGGTAAGCTCTCTCTACTTGCTGTTGCTATCATGTGAGGATGATGTTCTACCATGCCTCCCCATTTTGATGGATTTATCCTCTACAACAGTAAGTCCAAAACCAATCTTTCCTCCTTTATGTTTTTCTGTCATGTATTTTGTTATAGTGACACAAAACCTGTCTATTAGAGAAAATTGGTATGGAGAGTTAAGGTTATTCCTATGCTAAAACCTGACTATGTGGTTCTTAAGCCATTGGAACCTGTTTGCAGGCAGAGTTTGGAAAAATTTGGAGATCCAGGTCACAGAAGTCCTAAAATACTATAAGCAGAGTTTAATGGGGAGTTTTAGAGAAGTTTGGAAGACTAGAATATTGATAGAAATGGGGACAGTAAACATGAGGCTCACAGAGTCTCAGATAGAAATGAGGACAGTATTAAGAATTGGAATATAAGCCCTTTGTTTTACATTCTGGCAAAACGTTTGTTTGCATCTGGTATATATCCTGAAATTTTGAGTGAGGATGAAATTAAAGGTTACAGACTAATGAACTTAATGGGAAAAATTTTAAGATAGCACAGCCTTGAGACTATGGCATAGTTACTACTAGATGCTCTTAGCTGGGTTTACAGTGATAATCAGAAGTACAAAGCAAAGCAGAAAGATTTGAAAAATATCTATTCTGGCCAGAAAAAAAAAATCCTGTTTAAAGTTGTGGAGGAAGAGACTATGGTTGTTAAAGAGATTACTGCCATTAAATTGAAGCCCCAATAGAACAACAGGAAAGGTAGCTTGAGGGCAAATCAGAAAATGGCCAGACACCATCCATTGAAGTCTCCAAGGTATGAAACTACAAATCATTTAGAAGACTTTCTTTTAAAAAGACATGGCCTCCAGGATGTCCTGGTGGAAAGGGGCTATAGAAAGAAATGTTCTTCTGGCCTCAGATGCCTAGCACTCATAGGGCACTGACTCCATGTCTCACAGGGATGCTGCTAATTCTCACAAGAGCAGGAGAATTTTCATCTTCCTTTTGGTGCTGGTTTTACAGGCATGTGGAATGCAAGAGTTATTACATCATGTAGGATTGCACTGAGGTTCCAGAAAAAAGCCTAAGAGGCCACACAATGTGTACCAGGGTCAGACTCCCTGCAGAAATCTCCTAGGGAATAATGTGGGAAGTTTGAGGATGAAGCCTAAGCTGAAATGGAAACACCAGAATGTTGGAGATGCCAGGAACTTAGAATATCTGGCAAGAAATATAGTGACAATGAGTGGAGTCATCCCAAGAGTACCATGTTGTTGTTGTTGTTGTTGTTGTTGTTATCCAACTCATAATGACCCTACATACAACAGGCAAAACACTATTATCAGTGCTTCTCTGCTATTTGTAGGGTTTTCAATGTTGTTGTTGTTGTTGTTAGGTGCCTTTGAGTCGGTATCCGACTCATAGCCACCCTCATAGGGTTTTCAATGGCTGACTGTTTCGGGATTGCCTTGCGAGTGGATTGCCAGGTCCTTCTCCCATGGGGTTTTCAATAGAGGATTGATTTTTGGGAATAGGTTGTCGGGTCCTCTCCCAAGCCTACAGCACCTGGTGTTCCCAGGTGGTCTCCCATACAAGTACTAACCAGGCCTGACCCTGCTTAGCTCCTGAGACCTGACAGGATTGGATGCCACAGGGCTATGGCTGCAGGCAAGAGAATCACATGACCTGCAAAATAGCAAGGCCATAGGGGTGGGGCTTCCCAAGCTTGATGAGCCCAGATGATGATGCTGCATATGCCACAAGCCAGACGTGAAGCTATAGGATTCAGTGTTTGTCCAGGTCAGATTTTGTGTTGCTTTGGCCCTGTCTTTCCTTGTTATTCTCCCATTTTCTCTATTTGGAATGTGAATCTCTATTCTCTGCCGTTTTATGATTTGAATCTATTATCTCCTCCAAGGGTCATGTGTTTGAACCCTTGGTTCTCAGATGGTGGCACTGTTTTGGAAGGCCATGGAATTTGGAGTGGTCAAACCTTGTGGGCAGAAGTAGGTTACTGGGACAGAGCTTTCAAGATTTTACACAGGACTCTCATTCCAGTAAGCCTTCTGTTTCCTGTGGCTGGCATATGAGCATGCTTCTCCCTGTCACCCTTTAAAATTCTCAGCCAAAAATAAATCTTTCCTCCCTTAAGGTTTTCTCTCAGGTATTTTGTAGCAGTGATGTAAAATCTGACTAACACATTGATGGACACTTTGCTTTTCATGTCTTGGCTACTGGGAGGATGTAAATAACTCCTTCATTTCAATTTGATCTATACTGATTTCAATTTGATCTATACTGATTTCAATTGTGTGTGTGTGTGTGTGTGTGTGTGTGTGTGTGTATGTTACTGGGGGTTGAACCCAGGGCCTCGTGTTTGCATGCTTTGCAAGTGCTGTACCACTGAGCTGCACCCCCAGCCCAGTTTTTTTTTTACTTTTTGAGACAGGGTCTTGCTAAGTTATGCAGACTGCCTCTGGTCTCTCGAACTTGCTATCCTCCTGCCTCCACCTCCAGAGCCGCTGGAATTATAGGCATGCACCACCACGCCCAGCTCTGATTTCAATTTGTTTGGGTATTTAGTCAGAAGTAGGACCTGTTGTACAGAGGGTCGCTATGAGTTGGATACCGACTCGACGGCACCTAGAACAACAACAAAAGGAAAGATGGCTCATATAATATTCTATTTTTAACTTTTGGGAGCGCATACTAATTTACATTCCTGCCCACCATCTTGGCCAACACTTATCTTTCATCTTTTTGTGGATAACCATTCTACCAGGTGCAAAGTGATACATCATTGTAGTTTTATTTTGTATTTCACCGAAAAGTTGTGATGTTCAGTTGTTTTCACATGCCTTGTGGCTATTTATATCCCTATTTTTGAGATCAAGTCATTTGCCCAGTATTTAATGGAATTGTTTTCTTGCCTCAGTTGCCTCAGTTCTTTATATATTTTGACTTTTAGTCTTTTATCAGGTGTATATAGTTTACACATGATTTATTTCAATCTCTGTTTTATTTCTTCAGTGTTACTTACTTCCTTTGTTGTGCAGATGCTTTTTAGTTTGAAGCTTTTTAGTTTTATTCATTTGTCTATTTTTGCTTTTGTTGCCTGTACTCCTGGATCATATCCAAGAAACTATTGTTCATACCAATATCATGATACTTTCCTCTATGTTTTCTTCTAGTATTTTTGTAATTTCAAGTCTTACATATAAGACTTTGCTCCATTTTATTTTGATGTTTCTTGTGTTGTGAGAGAAGTGTTTACTCCACATTTTCACATGTGGATATTCAATTTTCTCAACAGCATTCATTGAATAAATTTTCCCCATTTTGCTCTTCTGGCAACTTGCCATCAAGGATGACTAAACTATGAGTGCGTGTGTTTATTTCTGGACACTGTTATGTCTTACTGGTTCATGAATCTGTTTTTAATCACAATAACATACTGCTTTGATTACTATACCTTTGTTTTATATATTAAATCAATATTAGTAGTATGATAGTTTCAGTTCTGTTCTTTCTGCTCAAGATTTCCATATTTTTCTGGTTCCATAAAGTTTTAGCATTTCTTCTATTACTGTAAAAATGAAATTGAAATTTTGAAGGCCATTATATTAAATCTGTATTGTGCTTTGTATAATATGTATATTTTAATAATATTAAATATTAATTTTTCCAATCCATTAACATGAGATATCTTTGCATAAAAATGTTTTAAATTTCTTTCAGTTTTTGTTATTTAATAAAGTACTGAAGAAACTTCATCTTCAGTGATTTAAAAAATATAAATATAAAAGATTATAACAATCAAAATGGTTGAGATCAGTTGCTTTAGGATAAAATTACTGTCTAACATTTAAAAACCACACACAGGCACGGCTTTATTTCCATGACAATACTGCTGCAAGCATAGTCTTGACTACTCTCTTAATTTAACATTTATCTAACATAGTTAATTTTTCTCTCTCAAAGAAAACTGAGACATGGATAATTGAGAACTATTTTTGCCATATAAGAGTTTTAGCAACTATCAAAGCACTCTATACACAATAGTTTCATTTGACAAAGGAATGTTAGCTATGCTTTCTTAAATTCTTAAAATGTTTTCAAGATTTTCTGTTATAAAAATAATACTTTTGTCTAGCATAACAATTTCTAGGAATCTAGGAAACAATTTCCTTGTTTCCTGGGAATTTTAGGAATATCTTATTACCTTTATTAACTAATCAGGATATATCTCCTTTAATTTTCAAGACTTTATAATCAAACTTATTAATACTGTGGAGATAAGGAAACATTTCATACTTACATATAAAATACTTTTTGAATTGAGATATAAAGCCACATAAGTTATAACTTATAGTTTCAGTCCTACAATTTTAGCAAGAGGTAAAGAATAAAAGTAGAAACATAAGCATCCATTTTGGATTTCAAATACCTCTTCTCTTTCTGAATAGACATAAAATTCTTAATTGATTTTCATATGAAATAAGCAGATAAACAAGTGCAAAATACTAATAATCTAGCTCTCTACTGTCTCTCTACCAACAAATAATTGATCATTATCACCTATCTACATAAAGCACAAAATACTCAGACCATAAAGTCAATGCTCAGCCATTGCCATCACAAAGAAAAAACCATCTCTTTATGAATCAGAAAACACACAAAACACAACATAAAATCAATAAAGAAAAATTCTATCAAAATAGAATGTTATGAGTGTTAAAGTTTATTGCTATTTGGTAATCTCTCTGGAGCCAAGAAAAAATATATACAAATATATAATGAGCATGTGTCTAGGATTTAATTTTTTCCTGTTGTGAGACAATGAGGAAGATGCCAGTGCCAGTTCAACAGGGAATACAAGAAGTACACACAGATTACTGGAAATGCTACAAGGAGTTTGTATCTAAATCAAAACGGGCCCTTTCCGTAGGATTGATATCAGTTACATCTTCTCTGGAAAACATACATTTGCCCTTTTAAAACAGAATGATTGGCAACACCTTCAGCCCTGTATAAGGAACTTCTTCTCAGCAATTTTTCAACTGGTCATTGATATTGAAAGATTAAGATTCCTATATTATTTGATAACTCTGTTATTTGATTATTGCTTCCTTCTACAGCTAGACAATGTCTTGAATTCCACAGAAAGAATACTTATTTTTTGCCTTCTCAAAACATTTCACCACTTTTTTTTGTCAGAGAAAAGATCTTTCAATACAAAGGCTCTGGATCTATTAATTGACTTGTATGTGAGTATGAAATGCTGAATCCCTCTTAAGCAATTCATGTTAGTTGTATGCCTAGTAATCTTCCATTTACATGATTCATGTATATCTTTGAAAGACTGCTCATCTGTTTAATTCCTTAGGATCCTGAGATGAGTCAGAGTCAAAGACCTCTAAAGAAATAAAGCAATCTAGTCACCAGCATCACCATGGTTTCTTTAATCAATCACTCCCACCTGTTCCCAGAAGCCTAACACCTACTCCTTATACTTACCTCCTTCTGGGATCCTGTTGTTTCCATTGAAATTAGAAGCCCAATGACTTTGAAATATCTTTTAATATCTCTTCTAAGCTACAATAGAAAGACAATACAAAATTTTAGAAGGATGTTTTCGGTCCTTTATCACATATATCTATCTTGATGGATCATATCCTGATATATCTTGATAAGAACATAAGTGGAAGATGTAGAAAAAACTAAGTAGAAAGCATTTTACTTGGCAACATTAGTTTACTGAAAATGCAATAGTGTTTATCAAACTCAGAACTGAAAACTGTGTGACACAATTACTCCATACCTTAGTCATTAAGAAAAAACTGAAAATATAAATAAAATTCATGAAATCCAGTAAAATGGATAAGATTTATAGTAACAAATATGAGATAATATTTAACATTTTCAAAATATTTAGTGATATAATGGAAAATATTTATGATGCACATAAAGTTTGCTTAATTTTTAATTGTTTTTATTCTTTTTGAGACTTCAACAATTTCTTTTATTATGTTGCATAGAATAAATCTCTGGAGATTCTACATGGGTAAACAGTTTTTACTTTGTTTCAATTAACATAACCTATGCTATGAGTCAACAGATTTCTTTTTATAAATTTGCACTTCATTCAGACTATTTTTAAAGGAATCTAACTTGTATAATTTATTATCACTTAACATTTGTGGAGAAATTTTATTATCACTTAATATTTGTGAAATAAGCCTTTAATATTAATTATTGTGTTTCTGGAAGTTGCAAAAACATGTATATTCACCTTAACCAGAAATAGGTCACACATCATTATAATAAATAAAATATAATATGACTATGTCAAGCACCTAAAGTAAGAGGAAGATAGGATGAAGGTAAGAAACTAAACAGAAGATCTCAAAAAGTAGCTAAAGAAGATAAAATCAAATATTTTAATGACATGTGCAAAGAGCTGGAGACAGAAGACCAAAAGGGAAGAACACGTTCTGTTTTTCTTAAGCTTAAGGAATTGAAGAAAAAATTCAAGCCTCAAGTGGGAATAGTAAAAGATTCTACAGGGAAAACAAAAATGAGGCAGGAAACATCAAAAGAAGATGGAAGGAGTACAGAGTCATTATACAAAACAGAATTGATGGATGAACAACCATTTCAAGAGGTGACATATGATGAGGAACCAATGGTATTGAAGGTTGAAGTAGAACTTGCCTTGAAGCAATTGGTGAAACACAAGCCTCCGGGAATTGATGGGATACCAATAGAGACGTTTCAACAAACAAATGCAGCATTGGGGGTGCTAACATGCTTATGTCAAAAGATTTGGAAAACAGCTACCTAGCCAACTGACTGGAAGGGATCCATATTTGTGCCTATTCCCAAGAAAGGGAATCCAATGGAATGTGGAAACTATCAAACAATATCATTAACATCACATGCAAGCAAAATTTTACAAAGATTTTTCAAAAGCAACTGCAGCACTATGTAAACAGGGAATGGCCAGAAAATCAGGCTAGAATCAGAAGAGGGCAGGGAAAAAGAAACATCAATGCTGATGTCAGAGAGAATTTAGCCAAATCAGAGAATATCAGAAAGATGTCTATGTTTTATTGACTATGCAAAGGCATTTGATTGTGTGTATCATAACAAATTATGGATAACCCTGTGAAGAATGGGACTACCAGAGCACTTAATTTTGCTCAAGAGGAATCTGTACATGGATCAGGAGGCAGTCCTTTGAACAGAACAAGGAAACACTGCTTGGCTTAAGGTCCAGAAAAGTGTGTAACAAGTCTATATCCTATCACCATATCTCTTCTATTTCTATGCTGAGCAAATAATCCGAGAAGTTGGACTTTATGAAGAATAACATGGCATGAGGATTGGAGGAAGACTCATTAACAACATGTGTTATGCAGATGACACAATTCTGCATGCTGAAAGTGAAGATTTGAAACACTGACTGATGAAGATCAAAGAACAGAGCCTTCAGTATGGATTGCAACTCAACATCAACAAAACAAAAATCCTTACAACTGAGTCAGTATGCGACTTCGTAATGAATGGAGAAAAGGTTGAAATTGTCCATGATTTTGCTTTACTTGTTCCTACAATCAACAGCCATTGAAGCAGCAGTCAAGAAATCAAAAAACCCATTGCTTTGGGAAAAGCTGTGGCAAAAGATCTCTTTAGAGTATTGAAAAGTAAAGATGTCACATTGAAGACAATGGTGTACCTGACTCATGCCATGGCATTTTCAGTTGTATCATATAGTTGTGAAAACTGGACATTAAGCAAGGGAGACAGGAGAAGAATTGATGCCTTTGAATTATCGTGCTGGAAATGAATATTGAATATACCATGGATTGCCAAAAGAAACAACATATCTGTCCTAGAAGAAGTACAACCAGAGAGCTCCTTGGAAGCAAGGTTGGCTAGACACCATCTTACATATTTTGGACATGTAGGCAGGAGAGATCAATCCCTGAATAAGACATCATGTTTGGGAGAGTGGCAGGTCAAGGAAAAAGAAAGGAAAATCCTCTACTAGATGGATTGACAGAATATCTGCAACAATTGACTTAAACATAAATAATATTATAAGTCTGACACAGCATCAGGGAGTGTTTCATTCTGCTGTACATACGGTCACTATGAGTCAGACCCGACTCAATGGCACCTAACAATAACATTATGACTACAAGTTTCCAACTGAGAAAATTTGGACCACAAGATTTGCCAATGAGATTGTTAATATTGCTAATAATGCACTACAGAAGTTATGTCTATTGTACTCACCTTGAATGTGGTAGAGTTGTTACTGTCTCTTATCAATACTAATCAAATTTTCTTCAAGAAGTTATGAAAGGATCAGTAACTTCTTTTCTCTTGGTGCCAAAAAGGTTATATTCTACTTCATAAATGTACAAAATCCATATATGGAAAGATCAATGAAATACTCATCCCATAACAAAACTAAAAATCTCTGTTATCATACCAGAATATTTTGAATGCTTTGTGTTTTAAATTGTTTAAATTTAGCTTATGGTGAAGAAGCAGAATAATAAATTTCTGCCCAGACCAAGAGATCCTATGTGACCTGGATTTTCAAGTTTCTTGATTAATTTAAAACAATCAAGTATTGCTTTCAGCCTAGAGAAATGAGTCACCTTCCTGTGCATAAGTGTCTAATATAGATTGTATTTATCTTACACAGGCAAATTTCCATGTTGTTTGAGAAATCATGATATTGAACAAGCAAATCATTTTCCCCCTTACCACTCACCGTGACATTAATTCAATTAGAACACGTAATTTAAATATATAATTTATGTGAAATTATATTTAAATGCTAGAATAAAATTTGGAAAGTTTGACGATCCTTTGGAGTTTATTTGAATAATGAACTATGTACATGTTCCATGCATAATAGTGTAAGGATTCAACTTGGTTCTATGATCCTATACTTTATTGGTAAGTGATTATAAACTCACTGTTGGTTTTTAACTTGCTTATGATATTTCTTTTGACAAATCTCACACTTCTATAACTATACATCTAATTAAACATAATACATTGAGTGCTGCATAAATATAATCATGTTGATGATCATCTTCTACTCATTCCTCCTTTGCCTCTCACTCTCAGAATCTTTTCATATACATGCTCCTAGGATTCCTGCTTGTAAAAGCTGCAAAAACCTGAAATTCCTTGGTGTCTAATCAGTCTTCTCTTAAATAAATTCTCCTATAGAAATAGACAAGGATTTAGCTCTCATTATACATCTGGAGGTAGTGAGAGGTAATGAATCATGTTAAGGAGGAAAAGCATCCCCTTGTGTGATGATGACCCACATGAAGTCCTTAAAGCTTTTTATACCTGCTAAGATGGTTCCTCAGATGCTGTTTGGGGTGAGCATAAGAAGGTGCTGTTTCCACTCTTACCAAAGTTCCTTAAGTGTTAAAGGTTTCAATTCTGTCAATTTTATCTGTGTCTATTCAAAATTTCCATTTTGTGGGAATAGATTGTAATTCTTCCTTATCATTGTCCTTTCTTTAATATAAGAAAGCTGCTGAAAGTGTATATTTACAATTAGCTCTCTTTACCCTTGGGTTCTATTTCAGTGGACTCTGTCAACTACAAATCCAAAATATCCAGAAAAAATATTGTATGTGCTGAACAGGCCCAGACATTTCATTTTTTCTGATCATTATCCCCTATCCAGTACAGTAAAATGAAAATTGACATAGTGTTTACATTGTATTAGGTGTTTAAGTAATCTAGAGATGATTTAAGGTATATGAGGAAATGTGTGCAGGTTATATACCGGTACTATACTATTTTACATAAAAGACTTCAGCACCAGCAGAATTTGGTGCCCAAGGGCATCCTGGAAACAATCCCCCATGGAGACTAAGGAGTGACTTTATTTGTTGCTTCAGCTCTACAAATATCACATACATATTCTAGGTTTAATTGTCAGGTACCTCTGTTTTTTAAGCTACATAAGGTAGGATAACTCTAAAACTGTCAAGTAGGGTTTCTAATTTTTCTTAGTGAATATTTATTGAATTGGTTAACTTAAGACATTAAGTTTGTAGTTTCCTATATATTCTCTCTAGAGTAGGAGAAGTTTCCAAGTCAATAATCTTTGCAATCACCAAGGATGTCATATGTCTAAGTGCTACAACCACTCTTTTACCAGTGTTAACCCTGTCTATGCACTACCTCAGGCTACAGTTGTGAATAACTTACATAATCATAGTGCCACTGCCATGGATTATTACTGTGCTTTTTTTCTCCACTAAGGAGATTGTCTATGAATTGTTCAAATATATGACCTGTCAGATGCCAGAATCCTATTTTGAGGGTCCTTTTTCTGGACTCACTCAGAATATCAGTCCAAGTTCTATAAAGAAATACAAGTCTTACTCAAAGTAAACATAAAAGAGAGTTCAATAAAAAAAATTATATGCACAGGTATGAGTAGATGTAAGGGAACTAGAAAGGGAAGAGTGCACACCCAATAACTAGCAACAGTAGGAAACATCTATTATTCATAGGCTTTAACCAGGAAAAGAAGGTAGTAAATGGAACCTGGACAGATTTTAAAATTTGAGAATGGAAGTCTTCAAAACAGAACCACAGGTAGAAAATAGACGCTACTATTCAACCACGCTGGGATTTAGCTCAGTTGGGAGAGTGCTGCACTGCAGTCCCTGAGGTCCCGAGTTCAATTCCCAGCACCTCAAAAATGGGAGCATGGCCTGGCAATCCACTCCCAAGGCATTCCCTAAAACAATCTGCCATTGAAAACCCTATGAGGGTCGCTATGAGTCAGATACCAACTCGACAGCACCTAACAACAACAACAAGTTAAGACTTAACATTTGGGGCTGGGATTTGGCTCAGCTGGTAGAGCACTGAGCTGCAGTCTCTGAAGTCCTGAGTCCAATTTCCAGCACCGCAAAAATGGGAGAAGGACCTGGCAATCCACTCGCAAGGCAATCCCGAAACAGTCAGCCATTGAAAACCCTATGAGGGTGGCTATGAGTCGGATACCGACTCGACGGCACCTAACAACAGCAACAATTCAATCACAGACTGGTAGAAAGTTTGAGTCAGGTCCAACTCATCGTGCCCCTCATACGGTTTTTGATGGCTCATTGTTTAGGGATTGTTTTGGGAGTGAGTTGTCATATCTTTCTTCAATTTTTGTGATGCTGAGGATTGAACCCAAGAGCCTCAGAGAGCGCAGTGTGGCACTCTACCAACTCAGCTAAACCCCAGCCCAGTGGAGAGACAGTCAACAAAATAATTCTCCCAACGTTTCCTTCATCCCATTAATCTCCTTCTAGTACTTGACATTGTAATCAACTAGAAGCCAAGAGGAAAGGCATTCCAAGTAATGTAATAATGCAGACTAGCCTGGTAGAGCATAGAAAAAGGAAAAGTAGACCATGTTTCCAAAGCGATAAATGCAGAATCAACATCTCACTCTCATATCAGATTTCATCTAGTCCTTTATCTGAATCAACTCCAAACTCAAAGTGAATCTTCTCTTACATTTTTTCCTTACTTGTTACTTCATGCCTTCATAATCACATTGCTTGCTTATAGCATAATGTATTATAATTACTTGTTGTTTATACTAGTCTGGGAATTACTTGGATGTAGGAATGGATGTCAGTAGTGTTCTAAGATTTACATCTCCACTATCCAATAAAGCATATGGGAAATCTGTTGGAGTCAAAAGAATTTCTATTAAATTAGGAAATGTTGCATATTTAGAATTAAAAGTATATTCCTCAAAAGGGATTACCATTTGAATTTTAGACCAGAAGATACCCCAAAATAGTGTGTGGCTAGATGGTGGAATGGGACTCCTTGGAGGTAAACAGTAACATATCCCTAGTTTCTTTAATATAATGATGGTACCTGACTGATGTGATTTACTCCCTAACCAGTGTGTTTTAAGCAAGTTAATAATCTTGTCTTGATGTATTGGTCTCTAGTCAAAGCACTTTATACGTTCCTTTCTCTGGTTTCTATGCATTACTCAATTTGTCAATATTTGCTTACCTACTACTGCACTTGCTGTTAGGTGCCCTTGAGTTGTGTCCAACTCATAGCCACCCTCATAGGATTTTCAATGGCTGACTATTTCAGGACTGCCTTGGGAGTGGAATACCACGTCCTTCTCCATTTTTGCAGTGTTGGGAATCAAACTTCCGACCTCAGAGACTGCAGAGCGGTGCTCTACTGACTGAGCTAAATCCCAGCCCTGCTTACCTACAACTCATGCATTTTTATCATTTTCATAACATGTTATTATTGCCTGAAAATTATTTGGAAATTCTCTGTTGAATTTATTTTCAGAAACAAATAGCTAATTTGTTCACATAGTTTCAATGGTCACAAATCTTTCTTCCTAAAAATCATTATTTCCTTTGACATTACTAAAATCCAATCAGAATCAAGTACCATTCATGATGATACCACACAGGTATTTGAACATTGTAAGACAAAAATGAATACACATGTAAATGTTTAGCATAAAAAACTCTTAAGAATTGGGCTGGGTACAGTGTCGCATGCCTGTAATCCCAGTGGCTTGGGAGGCGGAGACAGGAGCATTGTAAATTTGAGACCAGAGACAGTCTGCGTAACTTAGTGAGACCCTGTCTCAAAAAGTAAAAAAAAGAAAAAAAAAAAAATTGGCTGTGGTCTAGTACTTGCAGAGCATGCAGGAGCAAGGCCCTGGGTCTAACCTCCAGTACCAAAAAATAAAAATAAAAAATAAAAATAAGAAAAAAACAACCTCTAAGAATCATAAAAGTGTTGATTTTCTCAAGTTTATTTTTTCTTGAGTTTGATTTAAAAGATGAGAGGGAACTCATGGAAAAACATTGGAACAAAGAAGATCTGCTTCTCCTAACATGGACATAGTTGACTGCAGTCATCTGGTCATTCTGGAGCCTCTTGTAGTGGTCTGTTCCAGCTGCTATAACACAATATCACAGGGCTGAGTGGCTGCTTTGGTTTGGATATAAAATGACCCTACAAGCTCATGTGATACCAAAGTTAGTGGCACTTTTGAGAGATGACTGGATTATGAGGAGGCTAATCCCATGAAGGGCTGGGATTTAACTGAGTTGGTAGAGTGCTGGGCTGCAGTCTCTGAAGTCCCAGGTTCATTCCCAGTACCGCAAAAATGGGAGAAACAATTCCATGAATGGATTTATCCATTGATAAATATATAGCTGAATGGAATGTTAAGAGGTTTGCTGGGAGGAACTCAGGGCATGCCTTTGACTATTGTACTGTGTTGATGGCCTCTTCCTGTCTCCCTCTCTGCTTCCTAACACAATGGTTTAAAAAAGAGGAAGTTGCATTTTCATAGTTCTGGAGAGTGGAAGTCCCAGAATAAGGTGCTGGTAGATTTGATTTTGGTAAAGACTCTCTTGCAGATAGACATGTTTTCCTTATGAAGTGTATATGTTTGTATGGAGACAGAAAGACTCTAGTGATTCTTCCTTTTCTTATAGTGATACCAATCATATGAGATTAGTTTCCTGCTCTTTCAACCTAATTTAATCTTTGTTATCTTCCTAAAGAGAGGCTGGGAATTAGCTCAGTTGGTAGAGCGCTGCACGGCAGTCTCTGAGGTCCCGAGTTCAATTCTCAGCACTGCAAAAATAGAAGAAAGACCTGGTAATCCACTCCCAAGGCAATCCCGGAACAGTCAGCCATTGAAAACCCTGTGAGGGTTGCTATGAGTCGGATACTGACTTGATGGCACCTAACAACAACAACAACCTTCCTAAAGTTTCAATCAACAAATATAGTCACATCGTGAGTTACAGCTTTAATATATGAATTTGAGTGGGGGCCACAATTTGGTCCATAGTTTTTTCTCAGCAAATATCATAATGTAAAGCAAGACCTGATTCATATAGGGTCAGAAAATGAGACAAGCATGCCTATGTTAAAGAAAGGCTTATTCAAAATTTTTAGGGAAAAAGTACAGAGATGATGCTTCTAAAGCCATAGTAGACCATGAGCAGACCTTAACTTCCTTCTTTAAAACCTTACTTCTGCAACGTTGATTTGAAAATACAACAGAAAACAACAGATGAGTTGTGAAATAATAAGGGTATATTAAAAATCAATCACAAATTATAAGGCAGAACTAAATCCCATCAAATGTCTCTTCTCTGCTAGCACATATTTTCCAGCATTATGAAAGGGAACTGTAATTGTCCATTTTTTGACATAAATGCTGTCCCAATTTGACCTGTGATCAACATGATTTGCAATTTATTATATAACTGATGGGGTTTACAGGAACATAATTTAAACTACCTGATATTCAAAGCAGGTGACAGGAGAAAGATCAATCTTTATCATTTTAAAATTTCTTTAGTGTAAGCAAAAAGTTCTGGGGTACTTGAATATGCATGAGTATTTTGAATATGTATAACCTTTACAATGAGAAATCTCTTTTGACCCTAGATGTAGAGGCATAAGAAAGTTAAGAGCAAGAGAATTAAATTCAGAAAAACTTCACTGAATAAAGTAATGCTCTGAAAAATAATACCCAAAAACCAGTTTCATGCAAAATAATCATGAGTCATATTTTCTAAGAATTAAATTATTCTCTTTTTGAGTAGATATTAAATCTTTCCAGTTCTTATAGTGTTATTTACTTCTTATGGAAATGAATAACATTAAATCTTTGTCTTCCTGTTATTGTAGTACAGAAAATTTTCTAAATAAATTTTCATAATCTGCTATGGTCTGACCTAAACCACTCTAACTGGTTCTTTCTATACTTTATTCACCTTTACCTGATACACTTTCTGTGCAAGAACTCTAAATACTGGCATGCTAATACTTGACTGTGTCTACAGCCATAGCATCCTGGCATCCCATCCTGCCGGATCTCAGAAGCTAAGCAAGGTCATCATGATTAGTCCTTGGATGGGAGAGTGCCTGGGAATACCAAATGCTACAGGCTAGGGAAAAGGACCTGGCAATCTACTCCCCAAACAATCCATCATTGAAAACCCTATCAATAGCAGAGAAGCACTCATAATAGTGCCAGGCATGGCACAGTGTCAGAGAGTATTTTGTTATATTTTGCATAGGGTCAATATGAATCAGATATGACTCAACAACAACAATATTTTTTGGAGTCTTTGGCTCTCTCATGAGAAAAACACGATATTGTAGTTTGACTTGTTTCTGTAATTAAGATCTGGAGTGAAGAGCCGGGCGTGTGGCACACGCCTGTAATCCCAGTGGCTTGGGAGGTGGAGGCAGGAGGATTGCAAGTTCCAGACCAGAGGCAGTCTGCATAATTTAGTGAGACTCTGTCTCAAAAAGTAAAAAAAAAAAAAAAAAAAAACAGGGTTGGAGGTGGAAGCTCAGTGGTCTGTTGTCTAGCATTTGCAAAGCATGCAAGGACGAGGCCCTGGTTCAACACCGAGTACCACCAAAAAAAAAAAAAAAAAAAAAAAAAAAAAAAAAAAAAAAAAAAAAAGATTGGGAGTGAAATTCAGGAGATTGTCTATGTGTTGTTAAGAAGCAAAATCAAATTTTGATGCTTTTTATTAAAAACAATCACAAGTTAGACATTAGATTTAAAACAACAACAGGTATAGAGATAGAGAGAGACAGATGGAGAGAGAGATGATAGAGATAGAGATAGAGATATAGTAAGCATCTGAATAATAGAATGTTAAGGTTTTCTTTCATTTCTAACAACTTTCTTTCATTTAAGCAACTATTGTCCCTTTACTTTCTGTTTTTTCTCTGGTTTTGTTGGCATTTACAATAAAGTAAATTTTATCAACTGTGATTCATTACTTTATTTTTAATGAAATCAAGAGAGGTAATAAGATGAGAGTTTCCCCTCAACCATTAAAGCAAAACAAAACAAAATTTTGGAAATGTATAATGATAATACTGCAATTACTTTAATAAAAAATTGACTTTGTTATATGTTGATTCATATCCCCATTTTATACATAAACTTTCAACTGTGGTTATACATGGACCACATATATCATCATCTCTGCTTTTTTAACCATGCTTTATCTAAGTTCTACTCTAGTAATAACATACACTATTTTAATTTTTCTGGCTTAGGATATTGTTTATTGTTAAAATAAATTTTCTTCCAAAAATACTGAGCAGAAACAAGGGCAATGATTAAAGATCCTCAAGAGTACAGATTAAAGAAGAATAAAATTAATTGTGCATCATACTTACTGATTAAACATAAACACAAATAAACTCATATTTCAGAGAAAAAACAGAGAGGGAAAAAGCAAGTGAAAGGATTTTATATATAGTAAAATTATTTAGCAATATATTGAAAAATGGTACAATTACTAGCCAGAAAATGTAATGTTCAATTACAGTTATATCTCTGTCCAGTAAGGACAAGATTAAGAATGGAATTGGTCATTGATGCCTAATGATAGGAGTGTGAAACGTTACCATTTGATATAATTTTCCTGTTCAGATATATTATAAATATTAATGCCATTGTAAAGAAGTTTCAATTCCTTCTGAGTTTTGAACATTCAGGAATCATGTTGTTCGTGTATAAGTGATTTTAAAAGTGCAATGAGAATTAATATGGAGTCACAATGTTTGCTGATTGACATTATATGACAGCAAATAAATTGAATGGACTTGATAACAGGAGGAAAAATAGAAGTAATTGTTATTGTTATCGTTATGTGCCATCAAGTTGGGTATGAGTCACAGTGACTCTATGTACAACAGAACAAAACATTCCCCAACAGTGTGCCATGCCCAGCACTCTGTCAATGCTTCTCTGCTATTCATAGAGTTTTCAACAGCAGATTATTTCAGGATTGTTTTGGGGCTGCCAAGTCCTTCTACTATTTTATGCAGTGCTGGGTATTGTATTGAACCCAGGGCCTCAGAGAGCAGAGAGAAGCAGTCTATCAACTCAGCAATTATTACACCATTAATATTGAAAAGAATCTGTATTTTCCACCTAGAATTTGTGAAATTTGATATTTCATTGGAAAAATAGCAATCAATATCTATGCTCATATTAAAAGTATAAATAAGTGTATAGTGATAAGTCAAATCAGTAACATATCATATGTTCTAGCCCTGCAATAGCCATATATCTTTCATTTTACTTAAAGATATTTTTTTAAATGTTGCTATTTTTAAGTGTGAATGTTGGCTCAATCCGCTTTCATATTATCAAGTTCAGAAAACAAACAAGTAAAATACTACTTGGCAAGAAGCGTTGTCACAGTTTGCTTGGAATAGGAATTGGAATAGGAATTAATGAAAAACTTAATAGATTCTCCTTTTGTTGTTTGTATTTTTGAGACAAAAAAGAGTGAATGCAAAGGTTACCATTTAGATGCTCCTCACCTCCTAATCATTTCACATATGCCTCATGGCAATCTGTTGCTTAAAACTCAGGGGACTTAATGTTTAATGAGAATGTTTATCTGAGTAGAAAACAGATACATATAATCTGCACCATTTGGAATTGACTCTAATGTACCTTTAAAAGTAATTTAGAGGGAATGGCAAAGTTTCACTAAAAATATTTAGGAGAATTCACATTTTAAAATGTTTTTGTTGATTTTATTGTTTGCCAGATATAAGGAACTCATTTCAATATGTAATTACTGCAAAAATATTGGCAATGTATTTTATTTTAGATATGTTATTGGAATTCTGACTAGCTAGCACTATGTTGGACAGTGACTGTTAATTCAAAAATATATAATGAGTATACTATGAGATATGCTCTAAGATAATTTCCAATTAAGTTTCCTGTTTTAGAATTCAATGATGAAGGCAGGCTAGCAAATAGTCTAAGTATTACAAATATTTTCTCATAGATTAGGTATAGTATAGAGCTTTCTTTTACAGTGGAAAAATGTATGTCTAGTTTTTAAGGCATTTATCAAATTCAAAGGTTTAAAAGGAGAATTAAAAATACCAGAAAATATTGAAGTTTTTAAAAATCTTTTAAATGACTTCAATATAGTATTTGTAAATCTTCAATAAACATGCTGGATGCCATGGCACATACCTATAATCCTGGAAACTTGGGAGACGGAGGCAGAAAGGTTACATTCTGGATGGCAGAGATAGCCTGCACAACTTAGTAAGACCATGTCTCAAAATAAATTAAAAAACAGGTTAGGGCATAGCTCAGGGTTAGAGCGCTTGACTAGCAGGCACAATGTCCTTGGTTCAACCCCTTGGTACTGGAAAAAAAAAAAGTAGTAAACTTAAGTTTACCAAGGAAGGCTTATTGAAATGTCTGTCTTTGTTGTCCTTACAAAAAATTCTGATTTAGTAGGTCTTGTGAGAATCTGAGAAATTGTATTCATACATTAAACATCCCTCATTGTTTCTCATGTAAAGTAGCCAAAACATAATACTTTGAGAAACACTGTGGCAGTGTCTACAGTGATTTAGTTTTTCTAAAGTCAATAGTCTCTGGTTTTCATCTGTAGTAGTACTTTAAAGAAACAAAAATTTTGGAAAATTTATTGGGATTACATCTTATTAATTAATTTCTTTTTATAAGTTAACATAAAGAATTATTAACATTACTTTTATTTTCAATATTTTTAAGTGTATTTCTCTCATTAATTTCAGGCTCTTTATGTTTTATAGAAGTATTGTCTCTGAATTTCTCTGAGTATATTACTTGGAGTATTTAAAGAAACATTTTGTGTTTTCCCCAATTTCAGATTTTCGGATTCCTTATCTTTCTCTTTCATTACAATATCTGTTGTAGACATATATGATTATATGCATGGTCTATCTATTTTACTGAAATTATCCTCATCATGCTCAAGTTGGTCTCCATTAAGAAATCCTTTATTTAAGAACTACAGAATATTTTCCTTTCCTTTTAGCATTCATCTACCCTCTGACATTTTGGCAGATATTTTATGGTATTGAGTTGTTGATCTTGATCAATAGTTCATCCTATTTTAGTCCTCTAAAATAATTTATACTTATTTGTTTTCCAGGTTTTACTAGCATGAAGGCAAACTTTGCATGGTCAATTTATGATCCCTCAACATTTAAGTGGGAGAGGAAAAGTGATGTTAAATGAAGCACACTGGGTGTTTTGCTCAGCAGGGCCTGCTCTGAAAATACAACTTTAAAAAGTCTGACCAAAATTTCATTGCCTTTCTTGGTCTTGGAAATATTTCAAAGCCCTCAAAACAAAACTGTAGCTGTGATAGTAAGAAGTCATGAAGTTTGGTCCTTGGACAATGTTTTCATTCAAGTTTTCTTTCTCTACACCTACAAAGTAAAATAAGTGGACTTGAAGATTTTTGGAATGATATAATTTATAACTTTTAAAAATAGCTATTTCAACTTAGATGGGAAGGGGGAAGGGGGGAAGTATAGGGGAGGGTACGGGGTAACCTATATGAATAATGTTTATCAAATTGCATATAGGAAAATTGTCACAATGAAAAGCATGTCAAAATGAATCACATTATGATGTACATTAAATTTTCTAATAAAAAATAGCTATTTCATACAGAGATTTTTTATTTGCTTCAATTGCTATATTGGAAAAAAGCATGGCAATATTTTTAGAGTATTACATTATTAATAGTATGAAATGTCATGCCCTGAAATAATTTTCTGAACATATGAAAATATCACTAAATTACTAGGTACTGAAGTATTAACCTATGAAAGCATGTATCTAAGTATTGTTGTAACTGTTAGGTGTCAGCAAGTGGGACCCAGCTCATAGCAGCCTTACATACAACAGAATGAAACATTCTCCAACATTGTGCTATGTCTGGCACTATGTCAGTGCTTCTCTGCTAATCACAGGGTTTTCAATGGCTAATTGTTTGGGGAGTGGGCTGCCACATCCTTCTCTCATTTTTGTAATGCTAGGGATCAAACTCAGGGCCTCAAAGAGCACAGAGCAGCACTGTACCAACTGAGCTAAACCCAGCCCCTGAAAATTAAAAAGAGGTATTGAGAAATCCCCTGGTGAACTCAAAAAAAAAAAAAAAAAAGTAAGAGACACACAAGGAAGCTTCCCAGGTGACTCCATAGATATATAATCTAGGCTAAATATTTGAACTTCGTGGACTGTATATAAGCTGAACCTCAATTAAAAAGCATTCATTCATTCTACCACACTGTTAATACTGATAGCTCTTAAGACTGATAGGATAGTTGAAGAGAGTAGCAATAGTATCTAAGAATATGTCAGAAATGTTACCTTACCCTTGACAATTTCATAAAATGTGTGCTATTGGCTGAGGATAAACATGTTTTCTCTATGTATAGCAAAATCAACTGTACTGCAAAATAGTAGTTAGAGAACAGACTATGCTTTTTAGAAGTAAATACATGAATGAACAAAATATTCCATGCGAAGCAGCTATTTGGCACATGACTGCTCTGAGTACAAATTTATACGAATTATTTAGTGCATGACTGCTCCCATGATAATTTTTGCAATCTAAGTATGAATTGAATTAGGAACAGAGCAATAGTATTCTTGGTAAACTAGGTAAATGAACCTTTCTGGCCTTCATGAGAGAAGATGATAAGGGAACAAAGAGACTTTTTATTTATTTACATTCTTTGACATAACAAAGACATGAGAGTTAGCAGATAGTTTTTCCATATATTATCAGAATTTTTATTTCAGAGAAAATAATTGGATTAGCAATATGGGTGACCCTTAAACCACACCATTAGTTGAGAAGAGTCAAAGAAAGTAATATTATTTCAATTAATATTGGCTTAAATGATGAGCCTCATAGAGTGTGTGGCATGTAGGAAAATTGAAACAGTCCTTTGGATAATCCACATTAATTCAAATAACTCTATTTTCAAGTTTTTGTATATAGGCAAAAGAAAAACATTAAAATTCTATTCATCTTATAAAATGTATAGGGTAACCTCATGAGTTAAGTAAGATGTATAACATTTGGCATTTTTTCTTATTGCTTCTGTTTTTTGAGATACAGTTTTGCTATGCAGCCCAGGCTGGCTTCACACTCCTGATCAACATTCCAAGTACTGGGATTATAAAATGTGTTGTGACACCTGGGTAACATTTGACTTTTTATGTATTTGTCTCTTGTAAAAAGATATACTACTAAAATAATTTCTATTATATGTTAATTTCTAAAATGTTAGGATATATGGATATGGGACAATGAACTACACAGATCTTCTGCTTTCCACATGGAGAATTTAGACTTCCATGCTCCCCTACTCCCCAGTAAGATGGTTTCAGAAGAAACAATGGAGTTGTGATTTTCATCTATACCCAATGGTAATGAGGCTACCCTCTGCAGCCCCTTCTCCCCTGACCATGGTAGAGTAGAGGCCACATAAGAGAGCAGTATTAAACCACTCTTACTTTTCCCAGCCAGTTAGTTATTAGCATATGCCTATAAGGCAGCTGGAAGTATGGCTCCCATCTATAATGAGGATCCAACTTTTGGTCCACAGATACCAAGTAGAGATCAAGATATTATACCTTGACCTAGCAGAAATAAGGCAGCCATCTCATTCTTCCCCTGCAGGAGTGGTGTCAGAAGACTCCAGATAAAATAGAAAATATCAATATAATCCAGAGTCTCATAATATGATGCAGAGTTTAATAAAATAATATTTATCATATCCAAAACCAGGAGGTCTCAAACTGAATGTATAAAACAACCAGTAGATTCTGAGGCTGAGATGAGAGAAATTATCTGGCAAATACGTTAGAATTATGACCAATAGACATCATAAAAATGCTTCTAAAAAGTAAAGACAAATTTTAAAAAATCAAAAGAACACTAAAAAGAGATAGTACCTGTACAGTGAAACAATTTGAATAGTAGCAAATTTCTCATCAGAAACCACAGAGGCCAGAGTAAAGTGTCCCGGAATTTTTGAGTCCTGAAAGAAAGAAATGACAATCTACACTCAGGTATATATCAATAATATTCAGGAATGAAGAAAAAATCAAAACATCCTTACAGAAGGTAAAGCTAAGAGAACATGTTACCTAAAATAATTTAAAAAGCCACCTTCTAAACCGAGAAATAATAACAAAATAAGGAATAGTGCACCATTAGAAAGGAAGAATAATAGGCTAGGATCACCAAAAATAGGGAAAGTAAACTAGAATTTTCTTCTACTTTTGAATATTTTAAATGCTATTTAACAGTTGAAACAAAAGTTGTAACATTGTTAGATGTCCTAAATGTATGTATAGGAATTATCTAAGATAGTTATGCCTGCAGCCATAGTCCTGTGGCATCCGATCCCATCAGATCTTGGAAGCTAAGCAGGGTCGGGCCTGGTTAGTACCTGGATGGGAGACCGCCTGCGAACACCAGAAGTTGTAGGATTAGGAGAAGGACCTGGCAACCCCCTCCCAAAAATCAATCAGCCATTGAAAACCCTATGAACAGCAGAGAAGCACTGACAATAGTGATTTCCCTCTGGTACAGAGGGTCACTATGAGTCGGATACCGACTCGACAGCACCTAACAACAACAACAAGATAGTTATATTATAAAAGGTGAAGGTAAAAGGAAATAAAAGGAAGTAAAATTTCTACACTTCATTTAGAATGGTAAGATAATGATATTAATATACTGTAATAACTTAACTATATAAAATATAATACTTAAACCAGCCACTAGAAATGCTACATAAAGAGATACTATAGAAGACACTATAAATAAATCATGTTGAAACTTTAAGAAAAGTTATTTAATGCACAGGAAAGGTGAAAAACTGAGACTCAAAACAACAAAAGAGAAACAAATGTTGCTGTTGTTGTTGGGTGTCATCAAGCTGGGTCTGACTCACAGCAACCCTCATAGGGTTTTCAGTGGCTGATTGTTTTGAGATTGTTTTCAGGAGTGGACTGCCAAAGAAAAAAATAGAAAACACAGAATAAAACGAGATGTGCACTTTAAGATATCAGTATTACATGAAATATAAATGGTCAAAAAATACCAACAAAAATAATTTGATAAGTTAAATAAAAAAAAAGATATGCTACTTATAAGAACTTCACTTCAACCATAGTGATTCAAGCAAGTTAAAAGCAGATGAAGAAATATATCATGCAACTGTTGATTGTTAGGAAATAGTAGTGCTTATGTTAGTATTAGGTAAAATACACTTAAAGCAAAAAAAGTTACTGAGACAAATATGGGTATTATCTGATGATAAAGACACAACCCACCAAAAAAAGACATAGGAATAACTGGCTGTAAATGTACCAAACCACAGAAGTGTAAATTGTGTGAAATAAAAACTGACAGAACTGAATGGATACATAAATAACTCCACAATGAAGCAGGAGACTTCAACAATCTTGCCTCAATAATTAACATAAAAACTAGATTAAAAATCAGCACATCTATAGAACTCAGCAACATTATCAACAAAGAGAATCTAATCAACACTCAGAGACCCACACTGTATTTCCATCTCCATAGAACATACACCAAGGCGACTCCTACTTTAAAATAAATTTTAATAAATTTGTTTTAATAATTGTAAATTATTAAATAAATTGTAAATAAATAAAAATATGACAAAATTTCTGAACTCTTGCAATTAAACAGCATACTTCTAAATAATTCATGGGTCAAAAGAGATGTTTCACAGAAAAAAAAATATTGAATTGACATTACAACACAGCACATCAAATTTTTCAGTCCAGAGCTACAAGAGTACTGAGATGAAAATTTTAGCAATGAGTGCATATTTGAGAAGAAGAAAGTTCCTAAATCAGTCATATAAGCTGCAACCTCAAAAACAAAAAAGAGAAAATAACAAATAAAAAGAACTAAATAAAACCAAGCAATGAGAAAGAAGGAAATAATAAAAATAAAGGCAGAAGTCAATAAAATTCCAAATAAAGGCAATAGAGAATCAATGGCACAAAGAGCTATTCTTGAAAAGATGAAAGAACTAGACATAATTTTATTTAGACTTACAAGCTAAAAAACATTGCAAAATTTAAAGTTAATTATTAAAAACAAACAAACAAAAAGGAAATGTATAAAGAGAGAGACTCAGAGCTAATTACATGGTTGGTTCTAAAGTAGACCTTAAGTGTGTCTAAGTTTCTCCTGTCCAGATTTTCTACTGAAATGTGTTTAGCCTAAATTTCTTATTAATATCTGTTACTTCTGCCATGTAGCTATTTTCTGAAATGATGTGCGGAAACCTTCCCACAGCCCAAACCCACACTTACAAGAAGAAATTACCTAGGAAGAAGGAACCCAGTCTCCTGACAGCTAAGCAAGCCTCTGACCTTGCATTCACATAATATGTATAGGAGAAATCACCTGGGAGAGACAAAAAAAAAAAAAAAAAAAAAAAAAAAAAAAAAAGGAATAGGCAGAATAAATGCATAGGTTATGGGAAATGTCAGAAACATATCTGATTTTCCTTTTACTCCAGCTTAACTAAATAAAGGAGAAAATGCTCACTTGCTTAGTAATTGATGTTGAATAGGAAGATGACATTTATGTGGCCCTGCCTTCTTTCTTCTTATATTGCCACTTACCATAGGAATACTTTGTCATGCCTTAGATTCCCGAAACAGATAAAGATAGGATAAGAAAAAAAAAAAATCCTGGAAACATCAACCAGAAAGGTGATAACTCTGAAGATAAAATGAGTGAGGCTAAAGACCAGGCAACAATGTCTAGTACGGTTGATGATGACCATGGATCTCCATGTGTCACTGCTACCACCAAGAGAAAAAGTGTCATATGGACCAGGCAAGGCCAGTTCCACATATCTGTATTGTGCAAAAGCAGGAATAATCAGAGTACTATAACAATAGTGGGAGAAAGATGTGAATCCACTCCTGAAACAATCCACCATTGAAAACTCTATGAATAATAGAGAAGCATGGACAATCGTGCTGGACATGGCACAGTGTCAGAGAATGTTTTATTCTATTGTACATAAGGTCACTATGAGTTAGACCAGAATTGATGGCATCTAACAATAACAACAAATAATAACAGTAAACATAGGTCAACACCCTTTCCCAATTTTTTTCATCCAAGCAATCTCCAAAATATTTCTTATAATGCAAAACAGGAAGCTGTTTCCAAAATTAATAATTATAAATTGATTAACCATAGGGAGTTGTATGTGTGCATAATTAAAATATATAATGAGGGATTTCTTGAATTTCACAAATTGTGAAAAATTTTATATATCTTATAAGTACTGATTTCATTTTTTCTTTTCAATACCTAAAGCAGATAGGTGGGGAAACCAACAAAGAGTAAGAAGGCCCTTTGGGAAATGAGTAACATATTACTGTTATCTTTGTCCATTAACATTTACTGATCAACTGAGTGTTGGTATTTCAGCAGTCTCCATAGAGAGTCCATGTATGTTGGGGTTTTAGCTCTAGCCCGGCTAAGATTAGAGCCAAATCTTCAACATAACAAATGGCCAGTGTTGTTAATGAAGGACCTCGGGAGACCTTCTGATGGTAAAAAGGGTAGGTAAGGTTTATTGGGTGCTCCTCTGATGGAGAGCAAGGAGCAAGCAGCCCCTATAGAGCAGAACTCTATACCCTCTAAGTGCTGGCTCTAAGCCTGCAGCATTCGTGCTGGTACAGCTCAGCCTTAAAGGCACAGCCACAGCCACTGGTGTTCCGTGGAGGTCAGTTGGTCTTGACTCTCGCGGCTCCCCTTCTTTACCTCCCTCCTTCCCAAGGATGGGAGGAATTGGGGGGCTCTTTGTGGCTTGCTAGAATCCTTCAGCTCTTCGGGGCCCCTGGTCTTGATCCCGCTGGCTTGCTAGAAGGTCTTGCTGGTGTAGGGAGCACTAGTCCAGGTGATGGGGTTCAGGTAGCAGTTGAAGGACGGTCAGAGAGGTGAGGGTCGGTGGGTCTTCAAGGGATGAAGTGGGGGTCCAGGAGCCCTACTGTTATAGGGACCTGGACAGGGTCACATGGTGGGATTCAGCCAATCAGAGCACACACCTGACAGGTACAGCAGGTAAACTGACATACCTGCCAGGTGGAGACAGTTATTACCTGAAAATGCTGAGGGGAGCCAATCAAAATTAGGGTGGTTAGGGCAGGTCAGGCTGGCCAGGGGCCATCTTTGCTCACTCGATGGGAGGGGCTGGTTTGAGTGATTGAGATGAGCCCTGGGGTCAACTAGGGGTCAGCCCCTCAGGCTGTCATGAGGGACCCTAGTTGAGAGATATAATTTTAAAAATCCCCAACACATGTAGAGACAGATTTCTGAATTCTGTTATTCTATAGTCATTAGTTAAAGGACAGGACCAACTTGATAATGTATTGTTATACTGTATAAAATTATTCTCAGCCTTGGTTTTCCATAGGAAATTAAATTTCTAAGCTAGTTAATCTGCACTTGTCATTAAAATATTCATAAATTAGAAACATTTGTTTCAATAAATATGATTTTGAAAAGTCAGAAATTTTATTTTGTAAATTGCTAATCTGAGGACTTCAGAGACTGATGAACCAATTTCTACCCATGATGGAATAAAGCTACAAATTGAATTCCTTTTTAGCTACCTGATATGGTGAGAGTAAAGAGACTGGTTGACTCCAACAGAAAGGTGATATTTTTTGCTAAATATCACTTAACATAAAATCTACTCTGGTATTTTCATTGTCTTTCTGTTTTTGTAGCAGCTGTAATTTGGTGTCATTTGATAATTGAAGTGATGAGATTACCTAAAAGAAATTATGAAGTAATCTTGTTCTCATCTCCATACTAAAAGCTAATGTTTGTAATTTCTTTCTGAATCTGAAATTTAGACCAAAATCAAACTATCATATATGCATACACAAGCAAAGCTATTTTGAAGTTTTCCTGAGCTGAACAACTATAAGTGTGTTGGGAGTCACAGATTTACTCTCTCTACCAATCTTCATATAATTTACGCATATTTGGCAAGAGCCCCTAGTTGTGGACAGGATAAAAATTTAAAACTTAGTTCTAACTGCAAGTTCAGAATCCCCTTACATAATTCTTATTTCTTTGAACTAATTCCTCAACATAGATATTATTGGTGCCACATTTTCTCCTTTATGAGGTTGTATTTGGAAGTTTATGAAGACAAAAATTCACATGATCTCTTGGCAGTGTAATTAAGAAGTGGAAAATAATGGGCAGGCAAGGAGGATGAAGTGGCAATCTGGGTATTCCCCTACAGCAGTGATATTGAGTTAGGGGGAGGAGGGCTTATCATGAAGTCTGACTAGGCAAGGGTGCCATTGATCTTGTAAAGGTATACATCTAAATGAGGACCCCATAAAGGATAAGTCAGAGACTCAACCAAAGAGACTGAGGCAACAGGGATTCATATCTAAGCCTGGTTCATCTAAGAAAAACTGCAAGTCTGACCACAAGTCCAGCAACAAGTGACATCAGGATGAGACAAAGCTAGCCACACCCAAAAGATACCAAAACAACACCACTTTGCAGTTGGCCAGTGTACTAAGAGAATGTCTTGAGAAAATGAGGATTCTTTTTTTTTTTTTTTTTGCCATTAAGATGCTGGATGATCCTTTCTTCTCTGAGCAGAAGCTTGAGGAGGATCTATGAAAATGGATGAGAAATTATCTTCCAAAAGCTTAAACATTACCTATAGTGACTATATATTCCCAAAGTGTTAACTAAGTTTAAAAGAAGGACTAAAAGTTGTATTTCTTCTACTACTCAACATGTTCCACTACTCAACAAACTTGCTGCCCATTGTACGTCTATCACAAATGCAATCTCAAATATTTAGCACACAACCCTATATGTAAGCTCCCCAGTAGAGACACATTCATAAGATAATGACAAGCAACATCATTTTTAATTGTTAACTAGGTGTGTAAACTCAGTTTTCAATGTGAAACTCTAATGAGGTAGGCTAAACCATGAAAAGAACACTTTTGCCTAAGCAAGATCTGCTGAAATGTTCTGTAAACTGTAAGTCCAGATCCATTTCACCTAAATGAAAACACTAATTTCTTGAATTGAGTCCTACTCCTACAACATAAAGGAAGCATAGTTTATTTACCAATAGACAAAAGAGAATATGAATGAAGAAAGAAAAATGACAGAAGTAGAAAATGAAGAGTATGAAACACAAGGAAAGGGAAAACATTTGATGTAGTCCTTAGGGTGACTTTGGCCTAAGATGATGACTCAGTGCCATCCAGGGCAAGTGCATTGGCCCAGAACTTAGCAATTCTTTAGAAGAGTAAGGGTACAAAGAGAGAAAGAATTGTGGCTCAACTTTTCTCTTAGATGTCATAGCTTTGTATGTAAGAGACAAATTGCTGGGGCTATACATTTTGAATTTCTTTGAAATGTGCTGAAACCTTCTCACAGCCCAAACCCACACTTATAAGAAGAAATTACCTAGGAACCCAGGCTCCTGATAGCTAAGCAAGCCTCTGACCTTGCATTCATGTGATATGTATAGGAGAAATCACCTGGGAGAGATAAAAAGAAGAAATAGGCAGAATAAACACATAGGTTATGGGAAATGTCAAAAACATATCCGATTTTCCTTTTACTCCAGCTTAACTAAATAAAGGAGAAAATATCACTCCTTTGGGGGAAGAAGTGAAGCATCCTGGTTGGAGGAGAACTCATTAACAACCTATCTTGACACAATTTTGCTTGCTGAAAGTAAAGAGGATTTGAAACATTTACTGATGAAGAACAAGGAGCATAGCCTTCAGTATATATTGTGCCTCAACATCAAGAAAACAAATATCCTTCCAACTGGGTCAGTATACAACTTCATGATAAATGGAGAAAATATTGAGGTTATCCAAAATTTTGCTTTACTTCCTTCTAAAAATAACACCCATGGAAGCAGCAGTGAAGAATCAAAAGGCTGATTGCATTGGGAAAAGCTGTTGCAGAAGACCTCTTTATAATGTTGAAAGTAAAGATGTCACATTGAAGATGAAGATGCTCCTGACTCATGCCATAGTAATTTCAACTGCACCATATAGTTGTGAAAGCTGGACTCTGAATAAAGGAGAAAGGAAAAGAATTGATGCCTTTGAATCATGGTACCAGGTATGAATATTGAATATACCATGGACTGCCAAAAGAACCAACAGATCTGTCCTAGAAGAAATGCAACCAGAGTTCTACTTGGAAGCAAAGATGGCTAGACGGCATCTTACATATTTTGACATGTTTTCAGGAGGGACCACTCCCTGGAGAAGGACATCATGTTTGAGAGAGTGGCAGGTCAGTGAAAGAAAGGAAGAATCTCAACTAGATGGATTGACATAGTGGCTGCAACAATAAGCTTACACATAAAAATGATCATGTGCCTGGCACAGAATTGGGGTGTATTTCATTCTGTTGTACATAGGGTTGCTATGAATTGGACCTGACTCGGTGCCACCTAACAACAACAATCTTTGAAGATACAAAAGATAAAGCTAAAAAATCCTCTAGTTATGGATGTGATAAAAGAATTATACAATAGAAGAGGGCTTCAAATCCTTAATGACAACAAAACATAAAGCAGATGATTTATGATAAAGTGACCTGCAAAATAAATCAGAAAATGAAAAGGCTGTCTGAGTACATTCTGCTTCTCACAGTTCATCATGTGGTGAAAGCTGGCTCAATGCAACATCTATTCTTTGTACTATTTTCCATATTCCATAACCTCATTTTTGACACTTGATGAATTTGTGGAAACAAAATAAGTATAATTATATCTCAGTCTATGTGAAAACACACATAGTAGCTCATTCTTTCAAATGAGCCTTGAAATAAAGATCTTGAGAGTATGAGTGGTAATTATTTGGCATATTTCAAATTTAGGAAATTATATTCCCTATACCAAAACCCTTACCGTTCTGCTTAGGTATAATTACCTATTTGTTTTTGAGTGCAACAATTTGAGTCCCTTCCTTTTAAGTAAATGTACACAAATCATCTCTCCCAGAAGGTAAGCCCTTTTGTTAATAAGTTTTAGAGAAAGAAATTCCGTAAGTTTTGCTAACTCATTCTTATTTAATGTCAAAATGTCAGGAAATGCTTTATTAAGTAAAGTTTATAATTCACAGACTATAGTGTAAGTACTTTCTCATAAATAGAAGTATCAAGTTATTAGTCAGATCACATTTTTCAATAGTCTCTTTTTTAAACCTTCATCCTATATTGTGAATTCTTATATCCTCAACTGATATGTCTGTTTCTCAAAATCTACTAATACTTTTTAGGCCATCTTCTGAGTTCCTACTTGTTCCCAAGCTTCCTAGTTCTTTGCCTGTGTATATCACGAACTTAAGACTATCTCAGTGCATTGACTTGCTTCTTTGTTAGATATATGTAAGTTGAAGTACATAAATCTATGCAGTTATGCATCATTCTTGAAATGTTGTAATTAACTTATTTTATAGGTCTTGCAAAGTTCTAGTGGGTGAAAATGAAAGGACAACTTACCTTCCACATTCTCTTTTAAGAGGTTATAATGAAATAATAGAGAGCTTTAGGTAAAATTCTATAATATTTACAGATACAAGAATGGAGAAATATTAGTTCCCTGTTCTTTTTTAGTGCTAGAATTTAATTACATCTTCCCAGAGAACATTATAGAGACATCAGGGACAGAAAGATTAGCTATTTATCCAAGCAAGGTTTCTGAGGACCAGCAGGGAAATAGGGCTATTTAAAGTTTAGGACCAGGCATACCTAAGGAGAGGAAGTGCTAGGTTGTTGAGACACTTATTCTTTCCTCATATAATTATGGGGTTGAGATGAGGATTTTGCAAAGGTTAAGAAAATTTTCTGAAATGCTCTAGCAGATCCAAGAATTTGTGTACTGTAATATGATCAGTGAGAACTAATTTGTACTTCTGTGATTTTCAATAAAAAAACAAATAATTGGCTTTTATTTTTAAACATAATGGAGTAATTGACAGACTTTCCTTCTGCCATTAACAGCAATAAAATTGTCTGAAGCACTGAACAGGAATCAGCAAAGTGCTGTAATCTTTGAAAGAAGGAAAACTCATGAAGTAAAATCCAGAATCACACTAGCTTTTTGCCAAGGTGCTCTTTCCATTGTAACAGATGGTCATGGAGGCTGAATGGATCAGGGATCTTGCCAAGTTAATGAGTCTAAGGTCTGAGCTGTGGGATGTTGAAGTGGCTACACTTAAAGAGGGGCACAGAAGTTGGCATGAAAAAGGCTCATGTGTTCTTGTCTAGGGTGAAATAAAAATTTGTTTAGATTAACAAAATCTCAGAGAATTCAACAACAGAGCTACGCTACAATGAATACTGAAGGAAGTTCTGAAGACTAACAGAAATGAGGCCAAATGGAAAATCATACCCACAAGAAGTAAAGTACTAGAGTTGGTGCCTTTCTGAGTAAATATGCAAAACTATCATTTTTTCTCTTAACTTTCTGAACACGGGGTTTGTTAAAGCAAAAACAATAATAATGTAAAGTGAAATGTATGTGTGTATATATACATATATGTGTATGTATGTATATATATGTGTGTATATATACATATAGGTGTATGTATGTATATATATGTGTGTGTATATATATACATATATATATGTATGTATGTATGTATATAAAATGCATTTGTTTTTCCAAATCATCCCATATCTTTCTAAAGTGTGCTCTTTTCTTCCCATTAGCACCCTGTGACTAACAGGAGTGTGTTTCGCATCACAGCCCCACAGCTGTCCCTCTGTCAACTCCCTGCACCCATGTTCCTTACATGTTTCTGTGAGGTGCAAATGAACCCAATGTGTTTTGTAGTAATAGGACTGAAAGTATTTTTAAAAATTTTAAACATTAATGGGAACTTATTTCATGGATATGTATGGAAAGAATGGACTGACTTAAACTCAGTGGCCTGGTGGTTTATTTTAAATTGAGTTTTTCATTTTATTTTAAGTTTTTAATTATTGTAGTCTCCTACTTTGAATATAATTATTGAAATGGTCAGTTTTAGTTATTTTCTGGTACATCTCATCCTATGCTTAGTGTTATAGTATGAAAAACAAGATGCTATTTGAGGAATACAATTATCTAAAACGATGCATGTTTTAATGAATATTTCAGTGTTTACAGGTATTTTTCCTTCTTTTTCTCAGGCAAAAAAGTCATATTATCATTGACTATTTTCCTTTGATTCTTCTCATCTGTATAGTTCCAATAGTGATAACCTACCACTTAACAGAATGTAATGGAGTTCCTTTTCTTAGTTTTTCTTTTCTTTTCTCTTCTCCTTTTCTGAAGGAACACAGGCAGAGGCACGTAAGCAACAGTAAGAATTATATTTACCAGTAGGAGGAATGGACATTCTCTCAGTGTGATGTCACTAAGTTTTGGGTGTTAATCATCTTTTGTTGAGGTCAAATAGCATATAATGTTTTCCTTGTGCTCGGTGAAACTTAGTTATGAATTCATTTCATCATAACATAGAAACATATGGCTCAAAAATGACCTAATTTAAGATGGCACAGTGAAACTACTGAAAGAATCTTTTAAATAATAAGTAAAAAAAAAAACCATGCATATTAAAACCACAAGAGAGAACAAAAAAAAGATGAGATAGAAATCATGTAGGATTAGACAAATAATCACATGACAAGGGCTTTCTCACAGTTTGTAAACTATAAACTACTAAAAACTTGCCTTTAATTAGTCAGGTTATAAGCAATTTCATACTTCATATTTCTTTATTCTCTTTTATAAATACTTTTGAAATGTTTGGTGATAAGTTCTATTTTAAATTTAATATGTTGGTCTAATTTTCCCTCTAGTTTTCTAAATGTGATTTGCACTTTCACTTCCCTTTCATGGTCTATCACTGGGTATCTTTCAGAGTCTCATAGGATGGACATCAAGGAATTGCCCCAGCAGGGAGGGGTTGCTTTAGGTTTTCTTGTTGTTGTTAGGTGCCATGGAGTTGGGTCCAACTCATAGAGATCCTATGTATAATAGAACAAAACATTCCCTCACATTGTGCCATGGCCCGGCACTCTGTCAGTTCTTCTCTGTTATTCATAGGGTTTTTGATGGATGATTGTTTTGGGAGTGCCCTGCAGGGTCCTTCTCCCAAGCCTACAGCACCGGGTTTTCCCAGGTGGTCTCCTATCCAAGGACTAACCAGGCCCAATGCTGCTTAGCTTCCGATATCAGATACCAGGTTGGTAGGGCTGTAGATGCTTTAGGTCTTGAGGAACTTTTAAATTCATGATTCTAGATAAATCTATGCTGTTTTGAGGTTCTTGTGCATTAGCATTGCTCTAATGAGTTATGTCCAAAAATTACTGAGAATATGATGAGACATTTTTGTTTAGGAATATTTGCAGAGTATATCATAGTTGGCAATTTGTTGTTGTTGTTATTATTGTTGTTGTTGTTGTTGTTGTTAGGTGCTCTCCTGTCAGGTCCTCATAGTGACCCTATGTACAGCAGAACTAAACACTCTCTGATTCTGTGCCAAATATACTATTTTATTTGTGTTTAAGCCCATTGTTGAAGACACTGTCAATCCATCCAGTAGAGGGTTTGCTTTTTTGTTGTTGTTGACCTGCCACTCGCCCAAATATGATGTCCTTCTCCAGGGATTGGTCCCTCCTGACCACATATCCAAAATAGGTAAGACACTGGCTAGGCATCCTTGCTTCCAAGGAGCACTCTGGTTGCACTTCTTCCTGGACAGATCTGTTGTTTCTTCTGGCAGTCCATGGTATAGTCAGTATTTGTCTCCAGTGCCATAATTCAAAAGCATCAGTTCTTCTCCTGCCTCCCTCATTCAATGTCCAGCTTTCACGACCATATGATGTGACTGAAAAAACCATGGCATGAGTCAGGCCCACCTTTGTCTTCAATGTGACATCTTTACTTTTCAATACTTTAAAGAGATCTTTTGCCACAGCTTTTCCCAGAGCAATGTGTCTTTTGATTGTAGAACCAAGTAAAGCAAAATCACAGACAACCTCAATCTTTTCTCCAATCATTGTGAAGTTGCATACTGACCCAGTAGTAAGGATTTTTTTTTTTGTTGATGTTTAGTCACAACCCATACTGAAGGCTATGATCTTTGATATTCATTAATGTTTCAAATCTTCTATTTCAGCAGGCAGAGTTGTGTCATCTGCATAATACAGATTGTTAATGAGTCTTCCTCCAATGCAATGCAATCCTGATGTGATGTTATTCTTCATAGAGTCCAGCTTCTTCAATTATTTGGTCAGCATAGATATTTAAGAGACATGGTGAAAGGATACAGCCTTGATGCACACCTTTCTGGACTTTAAAACAAGTAGTGTTTCCTTGTTCTGTTTGAATGACTGTCTCCTGGCCAATGTATGAGTACATTCCTCATGAGTACAAAAAAGAAACATTTAAAGTTTTTGTATATAGAATTTAAAATGCTCACAACATACTAATAATTGCTCAGAAAAGTGTTTAATAGTTATTTTATAACCCTCACTTTGAGACTCCAAATTCATTCTAATTTGAGAGCTATGTGACTAAAAGATATTTCCATAGCAGAAATCTCATATTAACAGAATGAAAAGAGAGAGTAAGCCACACTGCTTCTTTTCCTACTAAAATATCTTCACATTGGTAATACAGTTACCATCACAGTAAGGACAATTATTTATTCTTCTGAGCACAGAATTTGAAATAAAATTATCATTCATTATTATCTTTATCAGTATTGTGATAGTGATCACATATCTTTGGATTCATCATACTTTTGAGATAAAGTATCTCAAAAGTAAAAGCAAACAAATAAACAAATTACCTTGGAATAGAATATGGGCTGGGATTTAGCTCAGTGGGTAGAGTGCTGCACTGCAGTCTCTAAGGCCCCGAGTTCAATTCCCAGCACCGCAAAAAATGGGAGAAGGGCCTGGCAATCCACTCCTAAGGCAATCCTGAAGCTCTCAGCCATTGAAAACCCTATGCGGGTCGCTATGAGTCGGATACTGACTCGACAGCACCTAACAACAACAACAACAACAACAACAACCTTGGAATAGAAATAATTTCATTAGGAGTCATTTTGATATAAAGTTGACCCTCCAAGAATAGTTATTAACAGAATTCATAGCTTTTTTGTTATAAAAATAACAATATGTTCAAGGAAAAATTTCTAATGAGATGGCAATATGTTTGATCAATTCAAAATTTATTTTTAGTTATTTTCCCTTATATTATTTGGTCACCTTTTTCTGATTAATTTTCTTACTCTGCCTGTTCAGATTTTCTTTCTTTGTATAGCTTTATGTCTAGGATTAAATATTGATTTTCCCTAGTTAGAAATTAATGGCTTAATTTTAGAGCAGTTGATTTCTCAAAGGATCTGAAAACTAAGGTTAGCTACCTTAATAGATAATTCAGATAGGGTCACCCAGGTAAAGGTGGCAGTTTCATATAGTTAAAGTTCATTTAAAAATGAAAAATGATCATAGGTTGAGTTCAGAGATACTTTAACTATATAAAAATACCACTCTGTAATAACTAAGATTGAATGAGATACTCAAGAGCCTGTGAATCCTTAAACTAGGCAAGGTAGCAAACATCTAATCCCAGCACTGTCTTCAGAGGCTGAGGTAGGAGGATTGGGAGATTGAGGCCAGCCTGGGTGACCTAATGTGACAGTGTGACATAAACAATCAAACAAAAGTCCTATGACTTCAGAAAGGTAAACTGGTTAGGAAAATATACAGTGGAGGGAAATATATAGTAATCTTCATGTGAATTAAATCAGCATATATGTCACTGTTAACATCTCTAAGACCTTGCATCAAATAAAGCGTTGCAAAATATATTGATTACTTATAAAGTATTAATCCACTTTAATTATATTTTTATACATTTTACCCTTTTAAAGTTTGTATAATTCAACAATCTATTTCTTCCTAAATAAAGCCACTTGGTCCAATGATCAATTTTGAATTGCCCATGCCTAAATGCAGATTTCAGAAGCTTCAGGGTATCTTAGAAAGCATGTGAAATAAACACCTGAGCTCTGTTGCCTGATTAATCATATTCACATCCTAACTTTACAAAGTGCCAGCTGTATGATGTTGGGAAATTAGTTAATGTCAGATAGCTATAGTTTTCACATTTAAAAAGCAAAGATAAAATACTTGCTTTCAAAGTGCTATCATGAGCCCTAAATCAATTGTTATATATGTATATAGGTATTTATAATAGTACCTGGCATTAACAATTACCAACAAATGTTAGTGTTGTGGTTTGAATGTTAATGTGCGCCAAAGACCATGTGTTTGGCATTGGATCCCCAGTTGGTGGCCCTGTCATGAGAGGTTATGGAACTTTGGGAGGTGGGGTGTAGTTTGGTGAACATGAATCACTCAAAGGGTGGGCCTTTGGAGGTTTGGGCTTCGGGTTTCCACAAGCTCTGTGCTTTTTGATCATAAAGATATAAGATTGTCTGTCATAGGTTCTGCCAATCTTGCCCTGCTGCCACACCTTCTGCCTCTATGGACTAAAACCCCTCAACATGTTGCTATTGTTGGATGCCATTGAGTGGGATCTGATTCATACCAACCCTAAGTACAGCAGGATGAAACACTACCCAACACCATGCCATGCACCTTTGAGCCCTTTGTTGTAGCTTCTATGTTTCTTCTCATTTTGAGTCATATCACAATCAGCAAAAGGAGGTCCCAGGGGCTTTATTTCATTCTTGTCATTAATGTTGACTCTACTCTGAGATGGCATCTATTCCCCAGTCGTTTCTTGAATGCCTTTTATCCAGGGGTTGGGGGAGAGGCCTCATTTTCTGGCACAATATTCGCCAGTGCTTCTCTGCTATTTACAGGGTTTTCAATGGTTAATTGTTTTGACAGTGGGCTGCTGGGTCCTTCTTCCTGTTTCTTCTTCCTTTAGTTTGCCTCAGTTGGGTATTCTGCCTCAGTTAAGATAAGCTAACACACTTAGATATTTTCACTTTTTTTGACATTATAGTCCTTTAATTCTTGGAAGCATTTTTTTCCAAGACAGAATGAGAAAAATATAGTTTCTAAGAACAATGCCCCAATGTTTTCTGTGCTTATAGATGTTAACACTTATTTCCTATTTCCTGTGTTTTGCTTTTCTACATTAGTGCTCCATTTTCTGATACGTCTAGCTAATTTGTACTTGTTTTTCCATTGCTGGTCAATCTCATTACTCTTTTCTGTATTAACTAGTCTTGACTGCATCACAATTTTAAGAAGTTTATTTCTATTTTAGAATTTATATAGTCCATCTTTTAATTTTTCTAATATAGTTCTTATCATTCTTATTCTTACTAGTAAAATAAGTTTATTAAGTTGAAAATGATAAAAGTCTATTACATCATTTTTGGTTCATCTTATATCAACTTACATAATTTATGAAATTCTTTGATTAATATGTGATAAAAATCATATGCAATTATAGGATATATTACCCTGTTTCTTCCTTATGTGTTCATGTAGTTGCATCCTGTAACTTGAGATTGTCCTCTCCCCTTTTGTCCCCCTCTGTGTTATTTCTCCTCCCCATTACCACTTCCACAATCTTTGCACCCCTCATGACAACCCTCCCCCATTCTTTCTACTCTACCTACATTTTCCCTTCTTAGGTAAGCCTGATTGCTCCTTTTTATATATCTATATATTTATGTTGTTGTTAGGTGCCATCGAGTTGGTATCCGACTCATAGAGACCCTCACAGGGTTTTCAATGGCTGACTGTTTAGGGACTGCCCGGGGAGTGGATTGCCAGGTCCTTCTCCCATTTTCGCGGTGCTGGGAATTGAACTCAGGACCTCAGAGACTGCAGTGCAGTGCTCTACCAACTGAGCTAAATCCCAGCCCCATCTTAAATATGTATGAAAATAAATTCCAAATGGATGAAAAAAGGAGAAAATGATAAAATTCACATAAACTTATTGGAAATGTTTCTTATAATTCAAATTGTGTAAAATATTTGATGTTCTATGTAAAATTCATGGTTTGTTCTTGTTTTTGTTTTTGAGGTACTGGGGGTTGAACCCAGGGCCTTATGCTTGCATGCTTCACAAGACCACGGAGCTGCAACCTCAGCCCATTTTTTTACTTTTTTTTTGAGACAGGGTCTCACTAAATTACACAGACTGCCTCTGGTCTGGAACTTGCCTCCGCCTCCGAAATCCCTGGGATTATAGGTGTGTACCACCAAGCCTGGCTCCGTAAAATTCATGTTTTAAAAAACACTGTTTCGACTTCTTCTATTTTGAGTCTTTATTAGTAGGTACATATATGTTTTTAACATGTCTTCCTAATGGATTGGTTATTTTAGCATTATAAAATGTCCTTCATTGTTTCTAGTAAGTGTTTTTGTCTTAAAGTATATTTTGTCTCTTATTGTTATGGCCACTCCAGCTTTCTTTTGGTTACTGTTTCCCTGGCATATCAGATCCTATGCTTTTACTCCCAACATATGAGTATCTTTTAATCTAAAGCGAGTCTCTTGTGTATGGCATACAGTTGATATTTTTCTGAACCACAATTCTAATTTCTGAATTTCAGTAGAGTTTATGACTAATTTGTTTACTCTAATTAGTAAAGGGATAGACTTTCCTTCTATCAACTGGCTTTTTGAGATTTGTCTATTTTTCTATGGCATGATGGTGCACATCTGTAATCCCAGCAATCAGGAGGCTGATGCAGAAAGATCTTGGCTTTAAGGCCAACCTTCACCACATAGTGAAACCCTGAATCATAAACAACAAAAAAATAATAACAATAAAACTGATATATGCACATATATGTCTTTTTTTCTGTAATTAGTTTCAATAATATACAAAGACTTTGCACGAATATAGTTCAACTTCCTCCACTCTGTGATATGATTTCAAACAAATTAGATATTTTTACAATACAAGCACATTAACACTATTTTATAACTATTATTTGTGAAGTCATCTTTTAAATCAGGTAAGAACTACAAACAAACACATATTGTGTATTTAGTTTTAACTACACAATTACTTTTATCAATGTTCTTTTTTTGTGTGAATTAAAGTTATTTTCTAATATTTCTTCATTATAACCTTAAGATTTCCTTTAATATTTTTATGATGCAAGCGTGTTCACAATAAATTATTTGAATATTGTTCTCAATCTGGAATTATCTTAATTTCTTCCTTCATTCTGAACGGTAGCCTTGCAAGATGTAAAATTCTTCATTGGCAGTCTTTTTTCTTTCAACATTTGGGATATATTATCCCAAAGTCATCTTGACCTCTATAATTTCTGATGGAAAATTGTTTACTTATTTTATGATATTCCTGTATACTGTAAGTTATTTTTGCCTTGCTTTCAATATTTTCTGTGTCTTTCAACAATTTGATCATGATGTGTCCTGACATGGATCTCTTTGAATTATTCCTATTTGTGTGCATTCCCAAGGAAGAACTCCCAACATGCGGAAAATAACAGAGATTATCACTATGCCAACAACCAATAACAAGAGTTCAATTACATCTACCCACAGCATCCTGAGTTGTAGCGTTACTAATTCCTGTGTCTGGTGGGACAGAACCTACTCACATTCAACAAGTTGTATGAAGAACATTTACTACTTACAAATAAACAGTAAGAGACAAAAGAATCTTAGGATCCATTGTGAATTGGCCCAATGCTCGACAAAGCATTCCAGAGTGAGTGGATGGTTAACTCCACAGGCCCCACTGCCTTGTCCCACCGCTGAGGAACCTAAAAGACCATCTTCCCTGCATTACATACCTAAGAAGCCATGGAATTCATTGGGCAAAATTTTGAAAGACATCCGATTCCAGGGGAATCAGAGAGAAGTAAGTCTTGGGCTGTTTTTGGCAGTTACTTAGAAAGTACAGGAACAAGGTCTGGGTTGCTTTAGGCAGTTTCTCTCTCTCAGGATATTACATGTCCAGCACATTCAACAATCACCCTTGTGAACTACAAACAAGAAAGAAGAAAAACTCAGGCATTCCAAAGAATCAATTAGCTTAAAGATAGTTCAACTGACAATATCTAGTCTAGAACAGAAAGGAAAAAAAGGGCAAAGAACCAGGGATCTGTGTTGTAACTTGGCTTATGTTGAACTTCCAGGATGTGTAAATTAGTTTTTTTAAAAAAATCTGGACAATTTCCACCATTAATTCCTTCAAATATTGTTTACGAATTTTTGTCTTTATCATCTTCTTACAGGACAACCATTTTGCATATGTTCATCTCAGATGATATTGAAGTTGTGTTTATTGTTCTTCACATTTTTTCTTTTTCTTTTTTCATTTTCATTTTTTTTTCTTTTTTGCAATACTGAAGGTTGAACCCAGGATCTCTCACATACTAGGCAAAGGCTCTACCTCTGAGTTCTACCCCCAATCTCCATTTTTATTTATTTATCTTTTGATCTATTGTTTTTTGAGACAGAGTATCACTAAGTTGCATAGGTTGCCTCTGGCCTCAAACTCCCAATCCTCCTGCCTCAGTCTCTCAAGTCACTGGGATTACCGGTGATACCGGACAATACAGTGCCCAACTCTTCATTCTTTAGTTCTGTTCCTCAGACTGGATATTGTCTATTGAACTATCTTCAAACTAATTCATTCCTTCTTCTTCCAATTTATATCTGTTGAGCCCCTCTAAAAAAATTTATAATTTACTCATAATATTTTTTAACCTTAGAATTTTATTATTTGCTTTTTAAATAAAATTTGTCTCTTTATCATTCTTTTCCCTTTGGTGAGACATCATTCTTATATTTTTCTGTTTCAAATATGACTCCTTTTAGTTCTTTTACTGTAGTTATGATAACTGATTCGCAGTCTCTGTTTGGCAGGTCTGATATCTGGGTTCCTAAAGAACATTTTCTATTCACTACTTTCCCCCACCATGTATGGCTTATGATTCCCCATTTCTTTACATGTTTTCTATTTTTCTACTAAAAACCTGTTTTTAAATAATAAAATGTAGTAACTATGTAAATAATATTCCTCTCCTTTTCCTCAATATTTGTTTGTTGTGTGTGTTTATTTTTGTTGTTGTTATTATTTATTCTGTTTATTTATTTTGTGATTTTCCTGGACTAATACCATAGTTTATATTCCTGATTCTGAGTTGCCCCCAAATGCCTAATTTTTGCATAGGATTCCATTTGTATGGTGAGACACTGTGTCACTTTTGGCACTTTAAAACTCAGGATTAGCCTTCACTTTATGAATGGTCTCAATACTTCCAAAATTGGAAGACTCAAGGCTTCTCAGGTGTTTCCTCTTAGCCAATTGCACTATCCACATGCTTGTGATTCCGAGAACCCTACAAATATGTTGGAATTTTTCTAACCCTTTTACTGACATCTTATTCTTCTTGGTGCTATTATTTCTTGCTTATTTTACCCAATCTCTTATTTGTGCCAACCAGTATATCTCTCATAGGCAATATCAAGGTTAAATAGTTGCCCTTGGTTATGTTTGACAAAAATCCTAGGGATAGACTTTTCTCATTGAAAAATCCCTAAATCAGATCAAAAGAATATTGTTTATTCCAGAGTTAGTCAAGTAAAAAAGTGAAAATGCTCTGTAGATAGTTACTTATGAGATGCTCCAAATCTGTCTGCTCTTCCATTATGATAGAGAGAAGACTATTTTTCACAATTATCATGCTTACAAGGCTTCAGTTCACAGAAATGGGGATAAAAAGATGGGAATAATTGTATACAGTATGGGTTTCTTTATGGGATTTAATATATTTTTAAGTTTAAGATTTCTTTCCTTTGCAATAATGTATCATCTTTTTTTCATAGTATCTAGTAGTTTTCAAATTTTCAAATTTTTTGAGTCTATATTTCATTTCTGTTCTGTGACTCAAACTTCCTCTTCAATTGCCATAAATCTTGTCTAGAAATTAAGTTGTTGACTTACAACCACTTAAATTTTCTTATTTTTCTAATGTTGAAGACTGGTATTACATAAATGTTCATTATTGTAGTTTAACTTGATCTTAGATGTAAAATAGATCTTAATTTGAATTTCAGCTTTGCCGTGTACCAGCTATGAAAATTTTAGGGGTCCTATTTTACTTAACTGTTTCTTTATTGTAAGATGATAATAATACAAATATATGTAGAAGTGAAACCAAGTAACAAATGTAAAATATATTTTAAAAAAGATGGGAATAAGACAATTTAAAATGCTACAATAGTCATTGTAATTACCAAGACTTAGCCGTTTTTCTTGAATAAGCACTCCTCAGATAACAACTTGTGGCTATTTTTCAACATCATGAAAACATTGATTTTTATAATTTTTACAAATGTTGTAACTGTATTTGGAGAGAGGAGTGAACTTTCTGAGGTTCTTTGCTGTTCAGGAAATTCTAGTCTTTATAAATATGTTCTTATGTTTTAAAACATCTCAATAAGTTAAGAGATATCTTAATTCTATGTGTTATTGGTTTAAAAACATTCAGAATATAGCACTAATAGGAACTTCTGTACTCTGGTTTACTATAGCACAAATTATTATTATAGGGCTTGATCTTCTGAAAAGGCCAAACACATATAAAAATATTGATGCACTTTAAAGAAAAAATATTTCTGTGAATGTTTTGAACTTTGTATATCCTAGAACTTAATTGTACTTATGAAGAATTTCTACATGGAGGACGAAGTCCTTTGAACCAAACAAGGAAACTTTGCTTGATTTTAAGTCAGGAAAGGAGAGCATCAAGGCTGTACCCTCTCACCATATCTCTGCAAACTATGCTCAGCAAATATTCTGATGAGCTATGCTGTAAGAAGAAGAACATGGTATAAGGATAGGATATGTAAGATATAAGGATAGGATAAGGACTCAATTTTGCTTTCAGAAAGTGAAGAGGATTTCAAACTAGACATTTTACCATCAAACTTTCTAACATGATTTTCATGAACTGTAATGTTTAAGACATATTATTTTCAATGTCAAATATAAATTAATAAATTATATTACTCTGTCTCATTGATTTTTCTGCTATTTTAGTGTTTGTAATGCTTATTCTTCTATTTAATTCTTAGGAAAAAAGAAAGAGTAAGAAGTTTGAAAGCACACGATTTTCTCTTTTCTCAGAGTTTGGTGCTATATTCTTTGGGAGGAAAAATAAAAGGAGAGGGTCAAAAATTGGCATAGCATTCCATTGTGAATGATTTATTTGCTCAAATAATGTGTCAGTATCTAAAAAAATACAATGTTTTCATCAATTTTACTGAAAACCCATTTATCCATTCCAGGCAAAGCTTTCATGATGGAGATTGGTTGGAACCCTAATTCCCTTCTGATTCCAAATGCATAAAATATTAAAGAGGAAAAAATTGACTAAATGACCATATTGTAAGAAGAAAAAGAGGAACAGGGAATTCTCCTTGAGAATTGTCCTCTAAAGAGACCCATCAAAAGCTTGTTGAAAGAAGCACCAAACTTGATTGTTTGGAAATCTCAGCTGTGCATATTTCCATTAAAACCCCATCCAAGTCCACTTAATTTATTCACAGATAAACAAAATGCCGTTTATTGCATTGCATGCAGTTTTGACAGATGGCTCTTAGCATTTCTGTCCAGGTGTAAAAAGACAAAGATAAATGGATCTGTTCTTTTTAATTCACACACTTTGTGACTTTCATCTCCACCTGAGAGCATGCTTTGGCTCTTTACTTCATGTTCTCATTAAGCAGCAGCTTCTTTTCTACCTAATGTGTGCATCACTGTACTTCTAAAGAAAAAATATACTTGAGTAAAGTAACCAATTTGGGAGCACATCAATTAAGCTCACTAAAATTTCAAACATATTGGTGCTATTTAGTTTATTAAAATTGTCTTGAATGTACATAAAACCACTAGATTTACCTATGCTTGGGTTATACACAACTAGAGATTAGGATGGTTAAGTTTTTTAGATATCCATGGTTTGTTAGAGCTTAATAAGTGACCATCCTATAATTCAAAACAAATTAAGCTAAATAAGTGAAATTATTTGTAATGCTTTAAAATTTTTGTTTGTAACATTAAGTTCTAAAAACCTGAAAAATTGATCTGAAGCCCCGATTACACCAGACTGTCATTGCTTAAAATGCTCAGACATGTTTTATAACAATATTTCAAAAAATTCAACACGTAAATTTTTAGTGGTATATCATTACTATACACTATTTTATTTATAAGAGAATAGCCCTGATTTTAAATATAATAGGAAGAACTTTATCAAAATGTTCAATTCCAATATATTAAAAACCACATAAACAAGTGAATCTTAAGATAGTCTCCATGTTCACCTTATCTACTAAAAGTTATCATTCACTTAGCAGTGAAAAAAATTTATCTTAGTCTAAGGACATGAATTTGTTATATCTCAGTTTTAATGCTATAAAAAGCAATCATATGTTGTAAAAGTCAACAGCCATTTGCTCTTTCAAATCATTTACTTTATTCATATACAACTATTTAAGTGGAATCATTTTTCTCTGGCTTGAAGTGGATTAAGGAAGTGGTTTCTAAATTATGATCCATAAACCAATGTGAGTAGTCTTGATCTTTTCAAGGTAGTTCTGAGGTCAAAATTCTTTTAAATATAGAACTAGGTATTTGTTATGATTTGGATCTAAATGTCCACCAAAAGTCATGTGTTTGAATATTTAGACCCTAGTGGTGGTACTGTGTGTGGAAGCTATGGGACTTTGGGAAGAAAGATCTAGCTTTGTGGAAGCAGGTCACCAGAGGATAGCCTTTGGAAGTTTTACCCAGACCCCTAGTTTGATAAGTCAAAGTTATCAATCTTTGTTGTTGTTGTTAAATTTGTGCTTTTTGCAAAGGATCAACAAGAAGCTTGGTTTACCACGAGGTCACTAAGATTGGCTCTTATATTTTATTTTAAGAAAATAGTGATTCTTTTTGTGAGGCATTACCATATCCTGTAAGATCACCATCCAGGTTTTCATGTATTATGGGCAGAGAGAATCTTACGAAGACAGGTGATGAAAAAGCCAGAATTGAAACAAGGTCTCCTGGTTCTGTTTTTCTGTTCTTTTTAGCAGACATGCATGGTAAAAGTAAATATTTGCAAACTCATTCTGCGTCCTATAGTTTCCTAAGTCATCTAAAAGTTCTGTATAAGAGGTGGATCATACAGGAATCACCTGGTGTAATGACAGTATAACCTAGAAGTAAGAGATACTGGAGAGAAGGAAGTTCTTGGCTGAACTCAGGCCCCCATACCACATGTGTTGATCAAGGCCCATGTTGTAAGGTTTAGGAAAGCTTATTCAGAGATTTGATTTCCAAAAAGTAGTGACTAAGAACACTACTGTATTTCTGATCCTAGGTCTACCATTTCCAAAAGGTGTGATGCAGGACAAATTAACCTATCTGCTTTGCTTTTCTTCTTTAAAAATTAGGAACCATACTGAAAATGAATTGCCTTTACCAGACAAGTGCTACATAATAATGTATACTATAATAAATTTAAGAATATTGTAATACTGTCAAATAGAATTGCCTTTGATATTATCTAAAAGCATTGAGGATGGATAGAATTTGTTTCTTCTTATTGGATGATTTAATGTCACAGGCTTTTTGAACACTATTGTAGCACTTCCATGTACTCCTATTATATTTCAGATTAGACTGCATTTTATATGGTGTTATTTTAAATTATAGAAGACATTTTACAACCAAACCTGGAAGCAGACAGATGCAATTGAAGCAGCACTAGACTATAAGTCCAGGATGATTTACCCAGTTGAAATCACTTAAAGCTTTGAACTTTACTTTTCTCATCTGTAAAATAAGGATATTTGACTAGGAAACCTCCAGGGTTTAAAAAATCTCCTTACACATGATGGTGAGTAATTTCTGTATTTAAAGTGTCTTATTTAAGTCATTTATTCCTCTTGATCCAGTAATATAGTCATATAAAGCCTCTCTGCTCATTCTTTATTTTGAATGCTGTCAGAAAGCCTGTCAAGAATCAAGGACAGAGACAACTGACACTTACAAGCAATGTCTTTATTGATGAACAGTTCTACATTCAAGCAATACATGAATTCTATCCTATTTTATTGGCATATTTATAGCTGAACTTACTTATTCTTGATCAGGCAAAATATACCTTTAGGATGGATAGTCTCAACAAAGTTATCAACAGTGTTGTGTATCTCAAATCCACATGTGTACATAGAATTTAAGTGGAAATTTTTGCTGTTCTTTGGTATCCTCCTTATAAAGAGCAATTTAAAAATAAAGAATAATACACCTATCACCACTTTATAAAACAATTAAACAGAAATCATAAAATAAACATCAAGTTAAATGATTAATTCACCAATCAAGCTTATTATCATTTAATTTACCAGTGATGTCCATTTAATTTATTAAGACCTGAAAATCAAGATTAAGTCAGACATAAAACTGAACTTGTTTTGAGTTTAATTTCTTCCATCTGCAAGTCTCCAAATGGCCAGTAAAAGTTCTCTATTATGCATTGACTCCAATTTTCATTGGGAAATAATAAATAGCTTATAGGATCATTACTTATGCAAACAAGTAACTAAAGATCTCTTATCAAATAAATTCTTCTTAATCTTGATTCATGCACTGCAAAATTATTTGCATGTTTCAATATTTCACAAGAACTGAAAATGTCATTTTTATTGTATTTGTCTTTTGTATAGGTTTTATTTTTATTTTTTCTCTTACTGAAAAATTTATCTAACTTTGCCATTCTTCAAGAGTCAACTCAATAGGTATCTTTTTTGCAAGATTTTTAAAAAACATTCCACCATTATTGACATGGAACTAGTATGCTCATAGAAATTTATGGTGAGATGGTGAGACACACATACACACATACACAAACACACATGTATGTATGTATGTACGTATGTATGTATATAGGTATATGTGTATACTATATATAAGAATGTCCACAGATGTACCTGTGGATCCGATCCCAGCAGATATTGGAAGCTAAGCAGGGTTGCACTTGGTTAAATGTGTGACTGCCATGGAATCCAGGTGCTGTAGGCTGGGGAGAAGGACTTGGCAACCCACTCCCAAAACAATCATCCAATGAAAGTCCTATGAATAGCAGGGAATGACTAATGTAGTGCTGGGCACGGGACCTTGTCAGGGAGTGTTTTGTTCTGTTGTGAGAAGCACTGACAATAGTGTTGGGCATGGCACAGTGTTGGGGAGTGTTTTGTTCTGTTGTACATAGGGTCACTATGAGTTGGACTCAAATTGATGGGAACTAACAATAACAACATATGTAACCAATGTCCAATTTGTGTATATTAGCTAATTTCATTGCTTCTACTTTTGTTTTCACCAAGAATAGAGTTAATAACTTTGTTTTTATCTTTGCATGTATTTTTACTTGAGATGAAGAGTATTGTGCAAATTGATGACACAAATAAGACTATATTGTAGCAGCTATTTATTAGATATCAATACCAATCCAATACCAATTTTTGACAGTCTGCTAAGGGAAAACAATTTGTTCACATTTTGGAATTCAATCAATTATTTGTGGTATTAGAATATTTACTATATTTTGTTGACCTATTTAAGTAACTATTGTGGAAAAACCACTTGTTCTTGCAAATTATTCAATTTTTTAATTTAATTTATTTAAGTATAATTTATATGTAATATGCCATGAGCATTTACACATAGGTAAATGTTGATGAGTTTGACAGAAATATATACCGGAGAAATCACCACCACAATCCAAAAAATTTCCATCACTCCAAAGAATCTTTGTGTCCCTTTGCAATCCATTCTTTCATTAGATAAGTCCTAATTCTCTGTGCACTCTTGGTTGAATGTTTTTTCCTATACACTTAAGGTGTTCAAAGCATATGTTTTATATACATTTATAATGTATGTAGTATAGTAGTATAGCATAGTATATAGTAGTATAGTATATAGTGCAATGATTGCTATGATCAAGCAAATAAACATACTCATCACTATAATTCTGGATTTTTATATTGATTATTTACCATATTTTCAAATTTTAAGTAAAAGGAATCATACAGAATATACAACCTTAAAGTTGATGTTTTTACGAAATGTGGGAAATTTACTACCATTATATCATCAAGTATATATCCTGCCCATTTCTCATTTGTCCTTTTGAGTATATATATTTGTGTTTATGTATGGGTGTATGTGTGTATGTGTGTGACACTAGGCAGTTGAACTCAGAAGCCTCCACCACCGAACTACACTTCCAGTCCCATTTTTAAAATTATATTAACACAGGATCTCTCTAAACTCTGCAGGCTTCCTGTGATCCTCCTGCCTCTACCTCCCGAATCACTGGGATTAAATGCATACGCCACCATGCCCAGCTTCACTTACAAAACATTGTACCACTTGCTATTATCCAAGAATTTCTTAAGTTCTTGTCATTTATCTTTAATTTTTCTCTTTTGGGGAAAGATGGAGCAACCTTGGTCAACTTTCAAGTACATTGATTCTTTATCCTTCCATCTCCATTATGTGGACTAAATTAAAAATAGTCAAAAATTGGCTCTGTGCAGCAAGGTCTTTTGAGAGTAGATTTCTCTCCTTCTTGTCTCCCTTTTTGCCTGGCTCTCTGGAAATCCCATCTCATGCATGTGTATATTAGCTGTCAGCCAAGGTTTGGGCAGTTTATGCTTAGAATTTGGATCTCACTCCCTTGGCAATTGTGTAACTGACATTTCTGTAGTAAATTTCCAGCAGTGGTTTAGTCTTGCATGCTGATCTATGTTACCTTTAAAGCTGTAATTTTTCTGTCACCATTTCCTGCAGTCATAGCCATAATAGTTTGGCAGCACCACTGAACCAGAATGCCACAAATTGGAGACCATGTATAGTTTCAGGGAAGCAAATTTTACTAAAAAATTAGCAATTAAATATTTTTGTATATAAAAATTACTGCCCTCCCAATCTCAATAAAATGTATACTATTTAAAAGTCAATATAAATATAACTCTAATTAGGATAATATAGTGTATCACATAATTTCTTGTTTTAATATTGTTTATACATATTTTGATGTATTTTTAAGTAAATGAATATGTAAATATAACAGTTGAAATATACATTCATTCAAATGTATTTTCTTGCTTTTAAAGTAACCACTTTTTAAATATCAATAACATTTCTCCCCATATTTTTATACTTTTATAACAAAAGTTACATGAGTAAAAATTGACTTTTATCACTCAGTATTATACTTTTGAAATTTATTCATGTTGATTTATGAGATCTAATTTATTCCTTTAAACGCTGCATAGAATTCTAAGATATGGGTAGAATACAACATATTTCTGACAAGATATTATTGGACAAATGGGTTGATTTGAAAAGTTTGCAATTGCTTAATATATTGCATTGAACTCTTACATGTTCTTCTTGTGTTTTCACTAGAAATATTGTACAATGTGCTGTTTTAATATCTGGAACCATGATGGAGAATTGCAGGTAATTTTCCCTTCTTTTGTTGTGATAGGATCACAAAATGAATGGGAAAGTACTTTTAATTTTTCTACTATTTAGAACCAAATGTGTAAAATGATCATTGTTACTTCTCTGAATATTTAGCAGAAATTGCCAATAAAGTCAATTGGAGATGTGGTAGTAGGACTAGTGACTACTAAGCCAACTGGATATTTAGTTATAGAGATGTTCAAGATTTCTATTTCTCCTTAAGTCAATTTGGCAAGTTATAGTTTCTAAAAATTGCTCTATTTCAATAAAAATGTCAAGTATATCAACAAACATAATATTTGTTATTATTGTTGTTGTTAGGGTGCCAAAAATGCATACACATCCTGGGACAGAAACTTTCCATTTTGCTGTTTTAAGAGTGTGTCAGATGCTTGTTCTGGTGTGATAGTAGAAATACAGTCCAGAACATAATAGTACACATTGCTACCATAATTCATTTCACTTGAAAAAGTAATACACTATGTTTATATCTCAACACTTAGCTCAGTATTGGGCAAATACTTGGAGCTCAGGAAATGCTATTGGTCACGTAGGGATATATGAAGTTTAATCAATTTACCTAAAAAATTCTGTGTACTTAATGAGAAACAACTGAAAGTTTTTCATCTAAAATCAGCAAAAATACAATAGTATCTATTTTATTCACTCTTATTTGATATAGTGCTTAAAATTCTTAGCCAGAGCAATAAAGCAAGATAAATAAATAAAAGGCAACAAACAAAGAAGGAAGAAGTCAAATTAGCCCTTTTGGCAGAAAATATGATCCTCTACTTAAAAGATTCTAAAAACTCCACCAGAAGACACTTAGATCTGATGAATGCTTTTGGTACACACAGTACAACTCATGAAACAAAAAATACTATTTGTTATTTCATAACTATAAAGGGAAATAATAAATGTCAAAGTACATTGTCCATAAAACAATAAAACAAGGTAAGAAAAATAGTATGAACAGGATAGAATCACATGAACAGGAATAGAATTGTGGTTGATGGATACCAAAATGTTGTTGTTGTTAGGTGCCATCAAGTCAGTATCCCATTCATAATGACCCTATATACAACATGCAAAACACTATTGTCAGTGCTTCTTTGCTGTTCATAGGGTTTTCAATGGTGGATCGACTTTTGGGAGTGGGTTGCTGGGTCATCTCCCAAGCCTACAGCACCTGGTATTCCCAGGCAGTCTCCCATCCAAGTACTAACAAGGCTTGACCCTGCTTAGCTTCCAAGATCTGATGGGATCAGATGCCACAGGGCTATGGCTGCAGGCTAACCAAAATGTGCATGGCACAAAAATATAATGGTTCTCGTATGTCAGATATTAAATTGACAAACAGAGAAGCTACCACTTCAATCTCATTCCCTGGTATTTTGCATTTCTGTTTCTTTATCTTTACTCACATTCTCCTGGTCTGGAATATGTTGTCTCTTCTCTGTCCATGCAAGTGATGCTGTCCTCATGAACCCAACTGAAATCCCTATTCTCCCATTGCAATCCCAAATCCCATCAATCTTCACTTCTGTAAGCCCTTAAGGTTTTCTAGTTGCCACCTCAGATATCCAAATACACTGACCCATTTAGCTTCATATTGTTTTCCATAATTTTATAATCCTAGCTGTCTTGCAAGTTTCATGAGAGTAAAAAGTAAGTCCTTTATAACTTCTGCTTTCTCACAACATTTATTATAGGAGTAAGCATGTTATTGTTCATATCTAATGAATACTTGACAATTTGTTCCAAGATAGTCTGTTACTGAAAAAAATTATTTAAAAAATTATAAAAAAGAAACTTGTGAAATATAGAATGAAAATGTATTTATTCACCAAATTAAAATAAAAAATGAAAAAAAGAAAAAGTAATATACAAATAACCTCTGTTAAAATATGTATAATCCTTCCCCAGTAGTGCATATTATACTCTTATTTTAAATATAATATTTAAAAATATTTAATGTTGCCCCCCTTTTCATTCCTGAGATTTTCCCATTTTCCTGTTCTGATTTTTCTTTCTCTCTCATTGAAATTCCAAATTATCTGTATTTATTTTGTTTTTATTTTTCTAACTTTGACACAGAAGCATTAATAGTCAGTCTTACTTATTTTTTATAAACACAAATAAGATTCTAAATTTCTTGGGATAAACAGTTGGACAGTCAACAAAAGTGTTATTATACAGTATTATGTATCAAATAGTTTATATACTTTCTAATTTCTAAGTATTCAACCTATAGATTATTGAGGAGAACATGTCCTAGTTTTTTTTTTTTTAACTGTGGTTGTTCTTAGGTGCCCTCAAGTCAGTGTCTCACTCATGAGCAACCCTACGTACCACAGGCAAAACATTATAATTGTGCTTCTCTGCTATTCATAGAGTTTTCAATGGCTGATCCTTTTTTGGGGAGTGGGTTGCAAGGTCCTTCTCCCAATCCTACAGCACCTGGTATTCCCAGACGGTCTCCCACCCAAGTACTAACCAGGCCCAACCCTGTTTAGCTTCTGAGATCTGACAGGATCGGACACGAGTGTGGTGCAGCTGCAGGTTAACTGTGGTTAGCATGCACAATTTTTCTACTGCTTTAATGAAATTTTAAGTGTATAGTACAATATTAAGTATAACCACAATGTTGTATAGCAGATCTCTAGAAATTTTCTGGAAACTTTATACCCATTAAGTAGCAACTTTCCTTTCCTCCTCATCCTGCCCTTGTTAACCATTATTCTGCTTTTTATTTCTGTGAATTTGACTAGATACCTCAAATAAGTAGGATATGCTATTTTTCCTGCTGTTACTGGCTTATTTCATTAATTATAATATATATACAAAAATCTACTCATGTTGTTACAACTGATAGGATTTCCTTATTTTCAAAGCTAGGTAATAGGCCAGTGTATGTATGTACCCTATTTTCTTTATTTTTTAAATCCATTTATGGACATATTATGTGGTTCCACATCTTGTGAATAATGGTACAATAGTAGGAATGCAGAAACTTCCTCAAGATTCATATGCCCTTTATTTTAAATATGTACTCACCAGTAGGTTGACTGATAGCTCTATTTTTGATGAACCACCATACTGTTGTCCAATGGTACTGCACCATTTCATATTATCACCAACAATGTAGAAGTATTCTAGTTTTTCCACAGTCACACAAAAAAATATCTTTTTTTTCTTCTGAAATACTAATTGTCCAAGCCAGGTGCCATGACACACATGTTATTCTAGAATCTTGGGAGGCTAAGGTAGGAGGACAATAAATTTGAGGCCAGAGGCAGCCTCGACAATTTAATGAGGACTTGTTTCAAAATAAGTAAGGGGCTATAGATGCATTTCAGTAGTAGAGCATTTGCCAGGCATGTGCAAGGCCCTGTGTTCAATACCCAGTACTTAAGTAAGTAAGTAGGTAAATAAATAAATAAATATCATCCTAACAGGTATGAGGTGATATTTCATGATGGTTTAGGTTTGTCTTTCCCAGTTGATCTTTCATATATCTATGACCATTTGTGGGTCTCCTTTTGAGAAATGTCTATTGATAATTTCTTTGCCCACTTTTAAATCAGGTTGTTTATTATTTTCAATATTGAATTATAGTTTTTCTTTTATGTCATTTTTACCTCTCTTTTCTATATTGCTTTCTTCCTTTATGTTCCATTGTTTGTTTTGGTAATGACTTGCTTTGATTTTTCTATTTTTGTTTTGTTTATCCTCCATAAGTGTTTTCTTTTTGAGTAGCCATGGCGCTTCCATAACATCTCTTATAGTTATAAAATTCAGTTTTAAGCTGATGATAATGTCAAACGCATACAAAAACAAAAGTTTTGTATCCTCCTTCAGCTGTTATTTATCTGAGTAAAAGTCTTTACTTTCCCTTTCTTTTGAAGAACAGTTTTGCCAGATACAGTATTCTTGGTTGACATGACTTTCTATTCTTTAACCACTTTAAATATATCACTTCACTCCATTCTGACCTGCAAGGATTTGCTTAGAAATGTGCTGATGATGTTTTGGGACTCCCACATATGTATCAAAACATTTTTGCCCTGCTTCTTTCAAAGTTATCTGTTTATCTCTGACTTTTGACACCTCTGTCCTTTTGGCAGCCCTTCAAAAGGCCAGAATAATAGCTAAATTTTCAAACTTTTTCTCTCTCCAGAGAGAAGGTGGGATTAGAGTAATTTCACCTACTAGTCTTTGCTGAGCTAGGGAGAGAGGCCAGATGCACTTGTAAAACCATTGCCTTTCTTTTCAGCAGCTGTCAATTTGGAGTCCTTTCCTATCAGCACTTAACTGAAGCAAGACCCAGAGCAGTCCCTCAGGTAGCCCTCTGAAAAGCCAGAATGTCGGCTATGTTAGGTAGCAGTCAGGTATACGCAGCAGGGAAAATGTGTTCCCCAAGCAACTAAAGCACTGAGTCACATTCTAGGGAAGCCTTTAACTATCCAGGAGAAAGTCTTGCAAAAGTCACTAGATGAGATTGTGAAAAGGCTCTTGATCAGTGGAGATCCAGAAAGAAATACAAAAAAAAAAAAAAAAAAAAAAAAAAAAAAAAAAAAAAAAAAAAAAAAAAAAAAAAAAAAAAAAAAAAAAAAAAAACGGCCTGAAGTTAATGCTATTTGGACTTTACAGTGAGAGAGGAACTACTTTTAAAACTCCATTAGGCCATTCAGCCATTAGTTCATTGATTCTTCCTTTTGAGCAGCCCTCTTTATGGTCTTTCTCAGAGTGCAATTTTTCCCATTTCTCTTAATAAATTCACTCCTTTTTCTACATTACAAACTGACTCCTGACTTTCACTTCACGCTATTCCTGTTAAATTCTTCTTAACAATGGCACAAGAACCTGGAATAATTTTCCTGCAAAACCTATACAATGTAGTTTTCTCCTTCCATTCGCCAGGGAGCAGCTTGGCTTTGGGTTTTTTCTCCAAATTGTGTGATGTGCCAAAAGAACTATTACGGAGAAAGGAGCATCATGAATTTTCCTTTTTTTTTTTTTTTATGGTACTGGGGGTTGAACCCAGGGCCTTGTGCCTTAATGCTTTGCAAGTGCTGGGCCACTGAGCTGCGCCCCCAGACCATTCTCTTTTTTTGTTTTGTTTTGTACTTTTTGAGACAGGGTCTCGCTAAATTACGCAGACTGCCTCTGGTCTTGAACTTGTGATCCTCCTGCCTCCACCTCCAGAGCTGCTGGGATTACAAGCATGCACCACACCGCCTGCCCTGCATGAATTTTCCTCTTGATTTTAATGGATCTGGATTCCTGCTTATGTGGGGTGCAGGAGCCTCTCAAATGGTATGTGGATTTCTGACAAAGGGAATTTATTAGTGTCCAATTGACATCACCAAACTTCATTTTATTGAAATTTAATTTTTTACTTTTTGAGAATTTGCTAGTTATTTATTTTGCCATTAATTTTTAGCTTAATTTCATTTTCCCAGAGAACAACCTTCACATAACTTTAATAATTTCAAATTTGTATTCAATTGCTAAATTTCTCAAGGAAGGCAGGATAATAAGATTTATAAAAGATTTTTTTTTTTTTGTAAAAAGAAATACACTGAAATTCTTGAAAAGAGATTTTTCCATAAATTGTTTATTTTTGGTAATCATTTTCAGATTTTTTAATTCTTTATTTTACCTTTTAAATTGCTTTATTACTGGCTAGGGATGTGTTAAAACTCACAATGATTTAATTTGCTTATCTATCCATAGTTCTATAATGCTTTTACTATAAATACATAGATTTAATGTTTTAGGGCACAGAGTAATTGTTTAGTCATTATCTCTTTCCAGAGTTTTCTTCTATTTATTCCCTATTGCTTTATGCAGTTGAAAAACAGTCCTTCTTTTAATTGCCAGGAAAGATGGGGAGTGCTAATGGTTTACTTCTAGTTTATTGTTATCCTGAAGTTGGAACCTACTTTGGAGAAACCCTAAATATGATATTCAATTCTGTTGTTTTCTTTTGAGGCTTTTGTTTTGTTTTGATTTGAGTTGGTTTTGTTTTTGGATCCAGGATCTCACTATGTTGCCCAGGCTGACCTCAAACTTGCAATTCTGCCTCAACCTCTGCAGTGCTGAGATTACAAGTGTACATCACAACACCCAACCTATTTATTGTTTTCTTTTCAAGTTCATTAAAATCTCACTTCAACTGGCCTACTTTGAATATATTGTTTACATTTCATAGTTTTCATTTTTTCTTCCATTTTGTCTGGGTAATTTATCTTTCAGATCTTTGTTTGGTTTTTAAATATCATTTTATCATAGTTCACCTAAAATTTTAATTATTTTTTTCTAACAGGACACTTCTATATAATGTAGCCCACATTTACTGAAAATCAGAATTCATCTTTCAATACTTTTTTTAAGAGATTGAAAATGTTATTCAAAAGTTCTTATTATAAGCTGCATTTTTCATTTAGCTTCAGTTATACTGTTGATTTTACTAGTTTCTCATTTCTCCCATGTTCTCTCTAAATGACTTTGCATATATTTTTCTCCCATACTTGCAGAACTAAATCTCATCATCCTCTAGTATGAAACGTAATCTTACAGAAACTTTCTCTTTTGCCAAGGAAGTATGAATCCTTTCATATACTTAGAATATCATCTCTCCTTTACTGAACCTATTACAGTTATTCTTTTATATTCATGTTTATCCAAAAGGAAGGTTTCATGTAGAGAAGGACCATGTTTGATTTTACTTGCTATACACACACACACACATATTACTTGCTATACTCTATTTTATCACTATGCCAGGATGTATATATTTATATATCATGAATACTAAATAAATGAGTGAAATATAACAGCAACAACAACAAAAATTAAAATGCAAAAATATTTACTTCAGCTATGTACTTCAAAATGTCTAGCCACTGTTAATCTATCTATACTAGTTTTATATCCATGTTATATCCTTGCATAATTTTCCTGATATTTAAGGGGAGAGAAGATGCACAGATCATATTTGTCCAATTTAGCTTATCTCTTACAATTAATCTTGCTTGTCCAGTGTTAAGGGTTCAAGGGATCATCTCTGTAATTCTTCTTAGAGAAAGGCAATGCATTTTTGACTATAGGCAATTGCACTAAGCATACTTTATTTCTTATTGTTTTCTCTATACACTGAAATTGTCCTGTGATATTTTCTCTCTGTTTTGCCCTATTCTGTCTCAATAACTGATACCCATTTGGATCTTTTTTTTTTTCTCCCTTTTTCTTTGTCTCTTTCTTTTTCTTTCTCCTTTCTTTCTATCTTCCTTTCTTTCTTCTTTCTTTTTTTGTCTCTGGTTTAGAGTGAACTAGGTACTTAGGTGCCTGCAGCTGTGCTACTGTGGTATCTGATCCTGTCAGATCTCGGAAGCTAAGCAGGGTGGAGTCTGGTTAGTAGTTGGGTGGGAGACCAGCTGGAAACACCAGTGCTGTAGGCTTGGGAGAAGGACCCAGCAACCCACTCCTCCCCACACACAAAATATCAATCTGCCTTTGAAAACCCTATGAATAGCAGAGAAGTACTGACAATAGTGGTTCACCTGTTGTACGTAGGGTCACTAGGAGTTGGACACTGACTGGACAAAACCTAACCAGGTACTTAGGTGAAAAATTGAACAAGGGTGAATTACTTTGCCATCTGTTCTTATTTTGTGGATTAGAATATATTTTTCTGAACGTAGCAATTATGCTTTACAGTTGCTCTACAACTATAAAATTGTCATAATTTATTATTTCACTCTCTTCTTCTCTTCCCTAATCTTCATCCTTCAGTCACCCAAGAAGATAGGGTCAGATAAATATGGGCAGGTACAATTGGTTCAATTTCTTCTTTGTCTGTGGTAGCAATGATGATTCAAAATTTGAGAATGGGTTGTAACTGGAATGACTGTCATATCCTCTTGTTCACTCAAGTCCCAGATTGTATCTCTCATGACAATAGGATAGAAATAGGTATTTTAGAAATTTCTGCTCTTATTGTATATCTTAGCCCTTTGAGGGCTATAGATATTGTATATCTATATCCCTTTGAGAAGGGAATTTGTTTGCTAACTCACTATTTCTTATGTTCTGTATTAATTTTACCATATATGGAAATTACTCCTCAGAATTTATAAACTGATTCTGTAATTATTTACTAGATTTAACATTGATGATGTTTATGTATCTCTCTTTTGTGGTTCTATTCATTCATTTCACTGAATATCTTAAGATTTTATAAACCTGTATCTATACTAGGATCTATTTTTGAAACACCCATAAAAATAAGATCAATAAGAATACCATGTCTTATATGTAAATCAAATATTGGCATATGTAATTTGTAAATTAATATATTATGGAAATTAATAGATGTAAGCAAGCCATGTGAAGGCCTTACTCTAACACATTCTGTAAGACTTTGAAATTTGAATCTCTTCCTGTGGAAAGTACTTGGATACTTATTAATATATGCTACCTATTTACTAGCAAAATAGAAGTTAATATCTAAAGAAGCATCTAATGTTCACCAACTAAAGAACATACATTCCTATAGAAATAGACTTTGAATTATTATGAAGTTAAATAATGACAAGTTGGAACATTTTCCCCACATTTTTCTTATATATTAAATATATTCCCTATATAACTAAACAATTTCTATTCTCTACTATAAATACTTGATGACTATAAAGATCTTGGTTTATATAGAACCTCATTTAAAAACATTTTTAAATCCTTTAGTAGTATGTATAACTAGCACTTTACTATAATCATTCTAAGCCTATTATTTGCTAATTCATATTTTTTCAAAATAAACTCTGACAGTTTTACAGTCACAACAAATCCATATAAATTTCATGAAACATTTTCACATGACCATCATGTTAAATTAATTTGATACAAACATTTAGATATTTTTGTATTTTTTTCACTTTTATGTACCACCAATTTGTTATTTTAGCTGTGTGTCTTGCCAAGTGTAGCAGCAACTGTGATGTGATTGCCCACTACAGGTAAAAACCAAGGCTCCATGTTCAGCTGTACAACAATTACTATCTTTACTACCATATTGTATTCAAATGTGCTCCCTGCCCACCACCAGTATGTTTCTTTTCATTATGTTTAATAGAAGAATACTCTTTAACCATGAACCAAAATAAGAAAATTTTTAAAAAGAATGACTAAAAACACCAAAAGATAATGTTTTTCCTAAGTGTTTACATAAAGAATGGTGACAATAATATTCAGAACCCTCTACTGGATTTTATCTTAAAAACTTATGATTTTTCTCAATTGTGAATTACCTTAAAAATAACAGTTAAAAACAGGTTGAATGTTTTGCTCTTTCAATGACATCCTGCCAATCTTATCCACAAGAAGTCTGATATAAAAGTAGCATAACAGTTGATCTGAACCCCCAAATGACTAAGAAACAGTGCATATAGTGCACCTAGCAAAGTAATATGTATACAATAATCAAATTAATAAAATAATCATAATAAACACTGAGTTTTTAGAAATTCATGGGATTTTGATTAGTGAAATGATGCTCTTCTACACGATTTATAAATGCTGAATTAGTTTATCCCTTATTCTTATAGATCACTTTTTCTCCAAAATGAGCAAGACGTAATTGTCAAGATCCATTTCCTCATTAAAGTACACTTTATAGCTTATGATGTGACATGTAGCACAACTAAAAACAAAACAACATTGTTCCCCTCATAGACAGTTTTTGAAAAAACATCAGGAGACACAGGCCAGCATCACAAGTATCTGGTAATTATTGAGTGTCTGGTATTTTTTCTACTTTTCCTCAGGTGAGCTGTATCTTGTATTCCTGTGTGAAAAAGATTAATTGCATACCAAAATGAAATGCATTTAAAGTATCTTATAATATTTAGGTGAAACCATAGTAATCAACTTGTCAGCCTTTCTCTTTCTGCTAAAAACAAAGTATTATGTGGTCTCTAGTGCCAACAAAGTGATGTTATTGGTTAATGTATGTTAAAAATTGCAGACCAACATTATTCATGCAACATCATACCTATCTATCTACCAAGACATTCAGAGAAACTTAAAAGGCTCAAAATTATGTTGTACAAATCCCTATGTGTTGTTAAACCTATTGATTTTTAATACAGATAGGACACAATGATTGTTTGAAGGCTGACCTAGCAATTATTCCAAGTTTTTCATTTTGTATATAAATTTAAAATGAGATCTGCTATAGGAAAAAGATAAATTCCAGAAAGATTTCATCATCCAAATCATCTTAAAATATTTCCAAATTTGTCTTATGTACATATTTTAAACAATTACAATATCTACTTTGAGATTTAACACACTGATTTTTACTTTGCAGGTAAGTCCTCTTTGACTAAAATATATACACATGTAACCTTGCTGTTGACATTTACTTAAAGTCTTTTTGAGATCACCAGCAGTTCTCACAGTGTGATTACAAATTCTCCTTGTTAGATGGAAATCACCAAACTTCCCTGGGAGCTATGAGGGAGTAAGAGAGTCTCTTGTTTACCCTGGAACCACTGAATATTACTGTGAACATCTAAAATTTGCAATGGATACAGAATAAGAGAATAATTAGAAAAGATATTTAAGAAAACTGAGAGTAAATACATTTATAATTGAATATGTTGGAAGAATTCGAAGAAAATAAATACTATATAAATTTCCAAACAAGAAAACTAAATTAAATTCAGTTGTTCTAGTGGAGTACGACTCATAGCTACCCTATGTATAATAGATGAAACACTCCCTGACACTGTACTGTGCCCAGTAGGATTATCAGTGCTTCTCTGCTATTCATAAGGTTTTCAATGACTGATTGTTTTTTGGGAGCGGGTTTCCTGGTCCTTCTCCCAAGCCTACAGCACCCAGTTTTCATACATGGTCTCCCATCCAAGTACTAACCAGGCCCGACCCTGCTTAGCTTTTGAGATTTGATAGGATTTGATGCCACAATAGTATGGCTGCAGGTATGCTGCAGATATAGCAGAAAATATATTAGTAAGAAAATAACTTAATGAAGTTGTTCTCATAAATACTACCATCTAGTGGGAATATAGGCAATAAATAAGCATCAATAGATAAATAAAATACATAAGAAGATGGTAACAAGTAGAAGTGAGTGCCGAGGTAGGGCACAGTGAGTGATGAGGTAGGCTTCAAACTGAAATAGTGTTGTCTAGGAGGGCTTTAGGTTGAGCAATGATGTTAAGGAGCATAAGCCACACTAATATGTTGAGAAAGTGCTCCAACCGGAGACAAAAGAAATTCTAAATACCCTGAGTCAAGTGCTTGCCCTGTGTGTATAGTAAAGACAACAAGAAGGTCAGAATGACCTGAATGGAGAGTGTGAGAACGTAGCTGAGGATGGAGTTAGAGAGGAGATATTGGGCAGCAGAGAATGTAAGGACTTGGGGGTAATTAGCGTCTTCATACTGCAACAAATGTGATACAAAAAAATGTTGAGTGGTATTTTAGTGAGATTCTCTGGTGTAAAGGGCCCTATAGAATGTTTGTCTTGATAAAGAGATTTATTTTAAGGAATTGGCCGAACATGGCACAGTGTTGGGTAATACTTCGTTCTGTGGTACATAGGGTCACTATGAGTTGAATCCAACTTGATGGCACCTAACAACAACGGTTCATATTTTTTATTGGAAATTTTTAATGTACACCTTAATGTGATTCATTCTGACATGCTTTTCATTGTGACATTTCCATATATGCATTTGATAAACATTATTCATATAGGTTACCCCTTAACCTCACCTATGCTTCCCCCCTCACCCTTCCAATCTAAGTTTCCCATCTAAGTCTTCTCTATCTTTTACTTAGTAATATTTTTCTATATGTCCTTGGGTTCCAGTTCTGTTTAAGATAGAAACTTTTCCTGTAATGGTCTTTGTTTTTATCTTGTTAGAACAATTACATGCATTTTCTAGACCATTTATATTGACACCATTCTTATCTTCCCCCCTTTTATTTTGATCTGACCTTTGAATAGGATTTTTCCTTCTTATAATATTGAATCAGCTCCCTCATATGAGTGAGAACATGTGGTGTTTCTCTTTCTGAGCTTGTGTTAGTTCACGTAAAATAATTTTCTCTAATTCCATCCATTTTGCTGCAAATGACCTTATTTTTCTTGATTGCAGAGTAGTATTCTAAAGAATAGAGGACCCAGAAATACGTCAACACACCTATAGCCACCTGATTTTTGACAAAGGAGCAAAGCAAGTAAACTGGAAAAAGGACAGGCTCTTCAACAAATGGTGCTGGGAAACATGGTCATCCACATGCAGAAAAATGAAAACTGACCCCCATCTCTCAATATACATGAGAGTTAACTCAAAATGGATAAAAGATCTCAACATAAAACCAGAAACTTTAAAACTTGTAGAAGGCAAGATAGGCAACACACTCCATCATATAGGCTTACGAAAGTATTTCCTTAATAGGACTCCAATTGCTCAAGAAATTGCAACAAAAATAGATAAATGGGACTGCATGAAATTAAAAAGCTTCTGCACAACAACAACAACAAAAAACAATTAACAGAGTCAAGGAAACCCCCACAGAATGGGAAAAAAAATCTTTGCATTTTATACATCAGACAAAGGTCTAATTACTAGAATTTATAAAGAACTCAAGAAAAAAAATTCCCCAAAAACCAAACAACCCAATACACAAATGGGCAAAGGAACTGAGTAGACAGTTCTCAAATGAAGAGGTCCGTAAAGCCATGAAACACATGAAAAAATGCTCAACATCCCTAGCCATTAGGGAAATGCAAATCAAAACAACTCTGAGATTTCACCTTACACCAGTAAGAATGGCCAAGATCAATAAAACAAACAACAACAAACGCTGGTGAGGTTGCGGGGAAAAGGGAATACTCTTACATTGTTGGTGGAACTGTAAATTGGTGCAACCACTGTGGAAATCAATATGGAGGTACCTCAAAAAACTAAAAATAGATCTATCATATGACCCAGCTATAACACTATTGGGAATTTACCCAAAGGGAGATGGGTCATCATACCACAGAAACACCTGCATCTCCATCTTTAATGCAGAGCTTTTCACAATAGCAAGGATATGGAATCAACCAAAGTGCCCTTCAACAGAAGAACAACAGGTCATTTTTATTTAAAATTTATAAAACATGTCAAAGCTAAAATAATTTTTAGAGAGCACATGCATACTGATCTAGATTAATCTATTAGATCGATTAATATTTGGCTATATGGGTTTATTACATATCTACCCTTTCATCCATTCACCTCTCCATCTGCCAGTCAATGTTGTAGACATACATTTCAAGGGTAATTGCAGATGTGTTTGCACTTTCTCTAATTACTTTAGCATACATATCTTTAATTATATTTTGATATTTGTTTATATGTTTTCTCTTTTGATGGGTATTACACACAAATATTATGTATATTTGTAAATACATGCCCTGTGTTACTCAAACCAAATCAAGATGTAGACCATTATTATTACTCTAGAATGTTCTCTAGTTCTTTTCTGAGTTGGTGCTTACTCCCAACCCCACAGCAATCACTTTTCATAATCAGATGTGCTTTTTAAATAACTTTAGGAAATGGAATCATACAATATGTGTTCTTGTGTAAGACTTCATACATTCTGAATTACATTTTTTAGTTTCATTGATGTAGCAATGAGCATTGATAGTTTGTTTCATTTTATCAAAAAACAGTGTTCTATGAATATATATATATATAATATATATATGTATGTATATATAATGCTTTTCAGTTTGGGGCCATTATGAACAAAGATGCTTTCAATATCCTAATACAAATCTTTTTGTAGACATACGTCTTCATTTCCATTGGATAAATACCAACGAATTAATTGCTAACCCTTATGGCAGGTATACATATATTTATGTGAGATATTGGAAGACATTTTCCTAAATTTGTGGTGCTATTTTATACACCCTCCACTAATGTATGACAGTCCCAATGCTTCCACACAATTGTGACTTTTTGAGATGATCAGTATTTTTAATTTCAGTTACTGATAATTATATACTTTACATTTGTATTTCCCTCAGGATTATTATTCAGTTTTTCATGGACTCAATGAACATTTCCATATCTATTAGAGTTTTCAAATCTTGCTCATATTTTCAATGGGATACTTTTTTCAGTCCTGGCGGACTGAATGGAGGGCCTCACAATTGCCAGGCAAGTGTCCTACCACTGGGCTGTACTCTGACCTCTTTTTTTTATTTTTTATTTTGTGACAAGATCTCAGTAAGTTGCACAAGCTATCTCTGGCCTCAAACTTGCAATCCTCCTGCCTCTGCCTCCAAAATTTCTGGGATTATGGATGTGCACCATGGGCATCTGGCCTTAAATTGGATTTTTGACTCTTATTATTAAGTCATAGGAGTTGCTTTTGAATGTAGGATACCAGCTCTTTATGTGAAAAATGTTTCATAAATATTTTATCCCAGTCTATGGTTCACATATTCATTTTAATATTTATTAATTTTTGGATTAGTAGATTTTTAAAATTTAGGTGGTTTACTTATGTTATTTTTTCTTTAATGATTACTTATATGACCAGTATAAGAAATTATTTCTTTTCCTAAATTATGAGAATATGTCCCTATATTTTCTTCTAAAAGCCAAATGCCTTTAGTCTTATATTTAGGTACATAATTCTCTTTAAGATAACTTTGTTGTAGTATGAAGTACTGAAGGAGATCCATCTTTTAACATATGAATATTAATGTACTCCAGCACTATAAATTGAACAGATTTCCTTTTCCCTGGTTGATATCTGGTAGATGTTAAAAACTAAATGCCTATATAAAAGGAATCCTATTCCTTAGTTTTCTGTTTTATTGGATTATTTGATTTCTCACATCCATTTCAGTACTGAATTGTCTTAATCCCTGAAGATTTATCACAAAATTTAAATCCAGTTAGATATGTAGTCCAGTGGTGTTCATTTCTAAGCTAGAACTCGCATATAAATTTTAGAATCAGCTTATTAATATTATCAACAACAGAGTCAGCTGTGATCAAGTCTGTTTGATGAGGTTAAAATTGTTTACACACATATCCACACTGATACATATCCCCTTATATACTACATTCTACACACTAAGTTAGGGAACCTCTTCTTTCTCTGATGTGGTCTGGGGTCTGGGGAGGATATTTTTTCCAACAGTTCCATGGTCTAAGGTTCTTCTCACAATGAAGAGCAGAGTTTTGTAGTTTACTTCATATGAGATAAGGTTGCTGACATCTGATGTCATTAAGTTTATTCTGAATTATTTAAAGGAGTATAAACTATGCGATTTAGTATACTGGTGTCTGTACCTATGTCAATAAACTCGATGCTACCAATGACGCTTGATTGTACTAGTTGCATAATGTTTTATCTTAATTAATATGTAATTATTTTCAGATTTATAAATGACTGGCTAGGTTTATTATATGGATCCTAGTTATTTACCTCTGTGGCTTCACACCTGATTATTTAGTAAAACATTACACAGAGTGTGTATTATTGTTCAGACGAGCCTCCTAGGAGAACTGGTAAAAGGGCTTAAGAAACAAGGAGTGTATTATGTGGCTGTGAAGTATTTAGAGTATCATTTCACAAAATTGTTAGGATAGTTTATAATATTTAAATTTTAGACAACTATTATTAAGTCTGGCTTGTGGCCATACCACTTAAATGTCCAATTCTGTCAGATCTCGGAATCTGAAGCAGGGTTGGGCATGGTTAATCCTTGGACAGAAGACTACCTAGAAATACCAGGTGCTGTAGGCTTGGGAAAAAGACCCGGCAGCCCACTTCCAAAACAACTAACCATCAAAAAGCCCTATGAATAGCAGAGAAGCACTAACAATAATGGCAGGCACGGCACAGTGTTGGGGAGTGGTACATTATGTTGTATATATGTTTAACATGGGTCCGACCTAACTTTACAGCAACTAACAACATTCTTGAAATTACTATTACATATAAATGATATTCATTTAACATCTCAGGATTTTTCTATATTTTAATCATTCTTACATACTATATATTCTCCAATATAATCTGTGGCCTTTCAACAGTATCAGAGGACTATAAAATCTTATGCAAGTTCTCCACCATGAATCCAATCCACATGTGATTCTAATCCACATCTGATTTTGTAGCACTCTAAAACTATTGACAAGTGCAGATTACATTAAAGAATATATGGTATATTAAGAATGAAAATGTTAGGCTAGATAAGGAGCTAATAAAAAATAAACAATTTTGCCAGCAAAGAATGAAAGTTACATTGTGACCTAATCATACATCAAGGTAAATAAAAATATATCATAAAAACAAATTTAAATGTATTGGCATTATAAAGAAATTTCCCAATATTTATGTTTTGGAAAAATGTTCTACAACTCAAACTACTAGTTGTTAAAATACAGTGTCTAAATGCCAGCATTTATTGTGTTTAGGGACAAGTGTAATGACTCATGATTAGTTATCCAAACTTAACATTCCATAGTTGTTCAAAAATACACATTGTGAATAATTTAAAATTTTCCTTCATCAACTTTTAAAAAGCCTGAATTTATTTGTTCCCATAAGCTTTTTGAAATTCCCTGCAGTATTTATATGTAGCATTTTAATTGTATAAATAAAAATGTATTACCTATAGTCTACCTATCATAATAAATTGTTGTTGTTGTTGTTAGGAGCCATCGAGTTGGTATCCGACTCATAGCAACCCTCTGTACAACAGGGGAAACACTATATTCAGTGCCTCTCTGCTGTTCATAGGGTTTTCAATGGCAGATTGATTTTTGGGAGGGGGTTGCCAGGTCCTTCTCCCAAGCCTGCAGCACCTGGTGTTCCCAGGCGGTCTCCCATCCAGGTACTAACCAGGCCCGACCCTGCTTAGCTTCTGAGATCTGATGGGATCAGATGCCATAGGGCTATGGCTGCAGGCATCATAATAAATTAGGCTAGTTTTTATTTATGAAAATAATGGCACAATTGTAATTAAGATTTAGAAGAATAGAAAATTAACATTTTTCCCTAGATACTAATCCTTTTTAGTGATATAACCATTTAAGAAAACTTTGGGGATAGAATTACTATATTTTTAAAAGAAATCATACTTAAATGAATTTTGAGGAAAGAAAAGTAGATACCTTTTAAACTGAATCATCAATTTTTATTTGAAAGAATCTCTATAAGGCTACAGATGTGGATATCATTAACTTCAACTCGGAACAGCCACTATATTTAAAAGCCATAAACCTACCATGGTATTGCAAGAAGAATATAACTATTGAAACATTAGTAAATTTAAAAATTTCAGGACAGGATTGTACTTTCAAAATTCTTAAATAAGTTCTACAATACTGTATGTAGCTTGTTGTATAGGTTTGTTATACAGATAATTTTTAATAAATAAAATATTGTGATTATATTGTGATTATTATAAGGGAAAAATAAAACTTCTTTCCATTTTGCAAATAATTTACTTGAGACCAAGAAGTTGTTTTCTTATTTCATGCTAGTCTTTTGTACTTAAAGCTTCCTGTGTTGTTGGATAGCAAAAAAAAAAACGTATTATATGTTTTATTTCCTGCATATAAATTTTAAGAAATATTGTAACATTTAGCAAGAGTTTCCAATTCTTTACTACAATATATATGCTTAAAATAGCAAATTTAGAAGTTTAAAAATTATGTGCATACTATTTGAAGAGCCATTTGTTTTTCCAGTTTTGCTACCTAGGTTGATTACATTAATATATTTTCTTAGTGTGGATTATTACTAAACCAAAATAAAAATGCTATTTTATTTATCCTGAAATAATCTGTGATGTATAATACATTCTAGTTACAGTAAATATTTCATTAAAACTAAATTTACATATTGTGCTATATTTTTTGAGCATCAGTAAAACGCTTTGGAATTCCTTTTGTTGCCAGGGAGATCAATAAGCTTTCATCTCTTACATATTGAGAGAACATCCATCTTTGTTTCCAAGTTTTGCTTAAACAAAGAGTGCTTTTTTCTAATTCCTATGACAATACTGAAATATTTGGTTGAAATTAAGAAGCTCAAGTTTTGCTCGGCATTGTGCCACACACCTATAATCCCAATGATTTGGGAGGATGAAGCAGGAGGATTGCAAGTTTGAAGCCAGAACCATTCTGTCCAATTTACCAAGCTCTATGAGCTCTAACTATTCATAAAAATTAATTTTAAAAAATACTAGTTGCTAAGTCTATACTATAGTTTGTGTTTGCCTTGTCTTTTAGTAAGTTGTCCCTGAAGTAGAGTTATTTTCACCTAACAAATGAAAGAGTAAGCTACCCAAAAGGGTGACTTTTTTCTTCCTATCTTCCATTTTTGATAAAATTTGTGGTATGTCACAAGCTATCTTTGTTTTATCCCACCAAAAGTTGTCTACGACTTCCTAATTTCTATTTAACAGAATATGATGAGTTATTTGGGGTATTTTTTTGTACATTCTTTGAAAAGTGAAATTTACATTACATTATGAAGTACTTTTTGTTTGTAGATTTAATAACACCCAATAAGAAGGCCATATAAAAAAGACACAAACATTTTTCTTTCTCATTTGTTCTCATATGAGGCATATGATTTCTATGTAATACAGTAAATGAATTTACAGTTGTCTTCAAACAGTAGGAATCAGTCAAAGGGAAGCAAATGACTAGCGCAATTTCTAAAAATCTCTTTGTGTTAGACTTCCTATTCAAAGATAGTAGTTTTAATCTACATGGTTAACAAATATTGGCTTATAGCTATCTAGGGGAAAATAGAATAATTTTCCCTGTCTCCTTCAAACTGTCCAAAGAATAGTTATTTACTTTTATTTTTCCTCCAGAGTACTGAAGAATGAAGCAAAACAGAAGAACTCATTTAAATACAAAAATTTTAGGTGCTTATTATATAAAAGTCTCTGTCTATATATAGGTATGTTTCAACTTTTAATCTGAAAGGTTAAAATGAAAGGAAACGATCTTTTGTAAGTCATGGAGCCAGTAGAACATCAAATCATCTGCATTCTTCTAAAGTTACTGGCAAACTTTTCTAAAGTATCAAGGACCATTCTAATTTTGCTTTTCATATAATGATACCAAGGAGGGCACAGGAAGTACAATTTTAAGAAAGTTACTAGAAGTTGAGCACTACACAAGTTTCCTTCTCAAGACAATCATGAATATTCATGATCATATATTCATTTAACTATCTGGCACTAAGATAAAGATTTCTAAATTAGCATGCCTGATAGAGCACAGTATATTACTGGAAGTTGAAATGAATTTTGGAGTTCTTTAATCTTTGTATGATCTCTTTGTGAGTTCTTGCCTATTCCTTTTGCTTCTCATCACAGCAGCCAACACCATAAATTCAGTGAAAACAATAAGAAAATTTAGTCAGCAAATACAAAGAATCATCAGAAATGTTTGCCAGGAAGAGTGATGGGAAACTTACAACATTTTATTGAACTATATTCCCAGAATACCAAAGAGGAAAAAGCAATCATGATATATAATTGCTTTCATATATAATGACTTTATTCATTTATTTTTATTTATTTATTTACTTATTTTTTGCAGTACTAAGGGACTGAACCCAAAGCTGCACACATAATTTTCAAGTATGATGAGCTGCATTCTCATCCCACTTTTTAAATTTTTTATCTTGAAACAGGGCTTCACAAAGCAATACAGGGGGCCTCTGGCCTGAAACTTGCGATTCCATTGCCTCTGCCTTCAAAGTAGCTGGGATACAGATGTGCACCACTATCTCCAGCTAATGACTTTAAATTTATAATTTTTTTCCTCAACTGGTGTAAAAAAGGAAAATCTGACTGGTAAGTAAGTCACAGAATTTTTGTTGAAAAAATATGAATATAAAATGAGAAAGAAAAGCACACAGGAAAAAAAGAAAAATAATTTATTTTAGTTTTTGAAAGATAGTTAATTAAATTCAACTCAACTATAGTTACTGAATACAAATTAGAACAGTATAAATGAGTGACTACTGAGTATAGACAAATAACAAATAGCTATTAAATACTTTTTGAAAAGATGTAAGCCTTAAGAAATGAAAGACTAACCATACTTCCTAAAACTTCATTATTTTGGAGTTTGTCAAAATGGTTCTAAATTAACTGAAAAAGTTAATA
>VMDO01010701.1:24499-70537 GCA_007922755.1 Pedetes capensis | reverse complement strand
GATCCCATCAGATCTCGGAAGCTAAGCAGGGTCAGGCCTGGTTAGTACCTGGATGGGAGACCGCCTGGGAACACCAGGTGCTGTAGGCTTGGGAGAAGGACCTGGCAACCCCCTCCCAAAAATCAATCTGCCATTGAAAACCCTATGCACAGCAGAGAAGCACTGACAATAGTGTTTCCCCTGTTGTACAGAGGGTCGCTATGAATCGGATACCGACTCAACGGCACCTAACAACAACAACAATCATAATTAAACCCCAAGCCATTAATATTTAGAAAAAATCCTTTTTAAAGGGGCATGTCAAATGATATCAGTATTTCACCAATAAAGAGATGATTCAAAAGTACTAGTAAGGAATATCAATTTTGAAAGCTGAAGATCAGGCACAATCGTCTCACTAATGAACCTGTGTGAATAAATGAATGTATGAAGAGGTGAATAAAAAAGAAAAGTCTATGGAATAAGAATTCACACACCACAACAGAGAATGCTTAGTGTCTCTGGTGAATAAGAATATCATGGTATCCACTCTGATGGAGTACAGACTCTTGCCTAAAATGCCTACCCCAAGTATGTAGTCACATTTGTGAAATTTTCATTGCTTTTTAAATCTACAACTGTTTACTTCTGGGGATTTACTGAGACATCAGACTCAAGAAAACCATTTAGAATTTGAAATTTTGCCTGGGAAATAAATCCATAGATATTATGCATCTTCTATTTTTGTTTTGTTGTGAGATTTGTGATGATCTAAAACTTGGAATAAGGTGGGTTTTTTTTTTAGGAGGTAGAAGGCCAAATCTAATTATGGGTCCCAAGTTTGAAACAAAAATGATAAGGCTAATGCATCTCACCAAAAATATGCATGTTAGTTATTTCACTTTTTAAACGAATAGTATTGAAAAGCAAAACAACATGCTCTAAATTAAGATATAACTAATGTTTATTTGTCTACAACCATAACACCCTGGTGTCCCATCTCCTCAGATCTCAGAAGCTAAGCAGGGTAAGGGCCTGGGGTTTAGCTCAGTTGGTAGAGTGCTGCTCTGTGCACTATGAGGCCATGGGTTCAATCTCCAGCACTGCCAAAATGGAAGAAGGACCTGGCAACCCACTCCTGAAGCAATCCTGGAACAATCAGCCACTGAAAACCCTATGAATAGCTGAGAAGCACTAACATAGTGCTGGGATGGAGAGTGTTTCGTTTTGTTGCACATATGAGTTTTGCTGACTATGAGTCAGACCTGACTTGATGACACCTAACAACAAAGCAAGGTAAGGCCTGATTAGTCCTTGGATGGGAGACCACTTGGAAATACTGGGTGCTGTAGGTATGGGAGAAGGACGTGACAGCCTACTCCCAAACCAATCAGCTATCAAAAGCCCTATGAATAGCAGAGGAGCACTGACATTGGTGCCAGACATGGCACAGTGTCGGGGAGTGTTTTATTCTGTTGTACATAAGGTTGCTATGAGTTGGACTCGACTCAAGGACACCTAATAATGACAATGTTTATTTATTTATCTTTGCCCTTTTGGCTCTAATTTTTGTTTTTAAATTTTATTTTCTAATGAATGTAATATTTGTGCACAATTATGAAGTATGTGTGATATTTCAATACATGTATACATTGTGTACTGATCTACTTGGGGTAATTGGCATTTTCATCTCTTTTCATTTCTTTGTGTTTGGAAACTTCAAACTCCTCTCCTCTACTTCTTCATAAAATATATAATAGTTTATTGTGAACTATAGTCACTGTCCATTATGTATGCTTCATTGCAGAGCACTAAAATCAGTCCTACTTTTTGGGAAGGAAGACACCTATGTTAACAGAAGTATCACTGGGGAGAGTTTAGAATGGAGCCTGTGCACATTCTCTCTTTCTCTTTTATGGTCTCTGCCAGCAAAGTAGCAGATATTTTGTATTTATAGCACTCGGTGACAAGCTGCATGCTATGATTACACTGGATTTTATCCCCACCCTTGATTGCATGAAACTCTTCACATACACACTAAACTCTGATTTGTGAAGATAGGGCTTGATTATTTCAGAGAAATAGAGAAGACAGGATAAATTCTTAAGATTGCTATTTAGAAACTATTGTGAATTTGCTTATTTGGCATGCAGATGTAGAATAACAACCCTTATTACTGCTATTACACATTCTCATGCAAGCCTTTGCCCTCAATTATTTGTTCTTCTTCAGAACTCAGGCCAGCCTCTATGTCCTTTGGATGGTCTTTCAGCAATGACACAATCCATCAGAACTGTTGCTTACAGGATGCAGAATCCAACTCTGGATAACTCAAGTCAAAAAAGCAGTTCATTAGAAGGACACAGGTAGTTCATACAAACAGAAAAGGGAAAGATCAAGCTCAAAAAGTAAAAAGAACCAAAGATGAATCTGCTGGCCAAGGCCAGGGTTACAATCATGCTGGATTCTAGTTAGGGTCTCACTGCTAGTACCACCACTCCTCATATGTCCTGAATCCACCACTGCCACCAAAAGGAATCTCACACCTGTGTCCCTCAAGACTCAGAGTCCTAAGTAAGTTTTTCCCATTGGCTGAACTTAGATAATGTGCTCAATACTCAGCCACAGAGAACCCTTAGAGAGGGCATTATCTGTCTTCCTTTGGCTTCTTCCTTGGAAAGTCTATCAGTGCTCACACAATGGAGAATTGCCTCTAAATAGAAAGAGAGCTGCAAGCCTCATGGCAAAAAAAAAAAAAAAACAAGACAAAACAAAACAAACAACAACAACAACAACAAAAACTGAAGAACAAGAATTGATCTTCATTCTGAGGTCTCCACTTCTGTTTCTCTAATGTCATTATAATTTACTTGTGATTCTTTTTACCTGCACATTCTTAAAAACATCAGAGTAGCTTCTTGTAACCTCATCTAATCTCTATGCCTTGGCTTCTGTTGTTATTGTCTTTAAATATTCTCAGCAGTAGCAATTATGCTTCCAAGTTATCTAGTGCTTGTAGTTTTCCATGTAGGACATCTCATTAACCTTCCCCTACATAGTAGAAATAGTTCCTCCCTAGTATATTTACTTTTCTGCTATAGCTTTTGATCCCCAGTCCCCTTCCTATTCAGACTCTAACCTGACCATTTCAACCTGCTCCCTGAGCAACATTCAAAAGCTCCATAGTCCTCAACAGGTTGAAGGCTTAACTTTTCTTTCTGGATGTCAGGACCCTCGTTAGGCTCATCTTTGCTGCCCAGTGAACAATTCTTCACCACCACAAACCATTCTTCCAGCCAGCTTGCTCCCTCCTGCTCAGTCCTGGCTCTACACACATACATTATCCATTGCCACAAACGGAAATAAAACCCTGGACTTTGAATGAAAAAAATGTCCATAATAGTAGCATTTTTATTTCTTGATATTCCAAAAATGTGCAGGTAGCAAGTCGTTTTCTATAGTTTTGTACTTTTCATATTTCTTTCCTCTCTCTCTCTCTCTCTTTCTCTCTCTTTCTTTCTCTCTCTCTCTCCCCCTCTCTTTCTCCTTCTCTTTCTCTTTTGGTGCTGGAGTATTGAACCCAGACCCTTGGATATGACTTTGTAAATGCTCTACCACTGAGCTGCACTTCCAGCCCATTTTTAATTTTTATCTTGAGGCAGGGTCTCACTAAGTTACACAAGCTGCCTCTAGCCTCGAAGCTGTGATTCTCCTGCCTCTGCCTCCCAAGTCACTGAGACTATACGCATGGACCATCACCAGCTTCATAAATTTTTCTTTTGTGGAAAAAGATGAAATAAGAATATTTTAGTGAATTCTATAAAAAACTTACATTCAACCAAGTGTATGCTCTTTGGAATAGTAGAGAAGTCCTATGGGCCTCAAATTGTGCCTCTGAAAAACTATATGTTGGGCTGGGTGATTTCTGATTTCTTCTGCAACAGTAACCTTCTATGTATTTTTAAAAGTAAATTATAAGCATGCCAGGTATGGTGCTGCACACCTATTATCCCACTGAGTCGGGAGGCAGAAGTAGGAGAATAGCAGATTCAAGGCCAGAAGCAGCCTGCATAACTTAGCAAGACCCTGTCTTGATTTTTTAAAAAATGGACTGGAGGTACAACCCAGTGGTAGAACTCTTGCAAAATATGTGCAAGGCCCTGGTTCAATCCCCAAGTACCACACACACACACACACACACACACACACACACACACACACACCCCAAGCTGGGCACAGTGGCTCAAGCCTATAATTCCAGTGCTCAGGAGGCTGAGGCAGGAGGATTGTGAATTTGAGGCCAGCCAAGACCATATGTTCAGTTCCAGCCCAGCCTGTGTTAGATAATAAGAGTCTCTAAAAAACAAAACAAATAAACAAAACATTCAGTAAGTAGAAAAGGAGCTAATAGAGAAGGGAACTTGAAATATCAATCTAGGGAGGATAGGGGAAGTAGAATATTATTCACATTCTTTTCTAACTATTTTTGAGAATTCTCCGGACAGGCTGAGGTTTGAATGATTAAACTGAGCTCCTAATCTGCTTCACTAGCATGGAGCCATTCTATGCATGCCACCATGATGGTTTGTTCCTTGGCCTACTGGACCAGCTTCAGTTAAGTCGAAGACTTGAGGCTCCATGGCCTGGGCCAACTCCTTCTCCTAATACCTAGTAGGCTTCTGTATTGGACCATCTGCATCAGTGCAGCCATATCCCAGCCCTGCTGCTTATAGACTGATGCTGAAGGTCAGGTTTCCTTATTAACTCTCAGGGGCATAGACATGCACAGTGAGAAAGAGGCTGAGGGAAGGTTGAGCCTGGCTGGAAATAGAGAGACACCAGTGGAGATCTGATTAATAAAGCCTAAACACTGGTCATCCTGGGCTCCTTTTAGCCTGAGAAACAAATGGAACTTAGATTGTGACTGAGAAACTCTCAGAACCCCTATTAGGAGGCCAATAACTGCATTGGGCCATCTGAAATGAAGGCAGGGGCAGTCAAAGTTGACTTTTGGTTATGTTCATAGCACAGAGGTGGGCTAATTGGCAGTAGAGCTCCAAAGTGATTTTTTCCATGTTTTTTAATTGTTGTTTTGTTTTGTTTATTGCATGCAGTACTTAAGGGTTGAACCCAGGGCCTCATACTTTTCAAGTGCTCTACTGACAAATCATAATTCTCAACTGTATATAAAAATGTACCTGTGACCGATGGCAAAGAGTCCAGGCAGTAGCCTCTTCCACTCTTAAGGGCAGTAGAGGCTGTGGCTAAGAGCTGGAACTCCAGCCTCACAGCCAGGATTTAAATTCACATTGCATTCCTTATGAATCCCCAAGCTGACCTTAGCAGACGAGTTACTGAGCCTCACCACATCTCAGTTTCCTCATCTATCAATCCTGAACAATAAACATGTGCCCCCCAAAGGGCTATAGGAGGGTTAAATGAGTTAGTAGGTTTAGGATAGCACCTGGTACAAAGTAAACAATAGATGTTCCTGGTTGTTAGCTAGAACTTGCCCGGTCTTGCTGGACCCAGAAAACATCATCTGGGCAGGGCAATTTAAGAGTCAGGGAGAAGAAGCTGCTCATATAAAATTTAAAGTGATCATCAATGGTCATTTGTTCAGATTAATACATGACTTGTTTTTCACACATGGAGGAGTTAGCACATAGCATGAGGAACGCTTATCACATGCTGTTTCCCTGACAGCTCTTTAAGAGAGCATTCAGAAGGGCTGAAAAGTTGGATGAGGGGAAGGTGGAAGCTGAAGATGGGCAAGTGGCCTTCAATGGGAGATACATAGTTTTGGAATTTTTTTTGAAGTAAGTACCTCCTGCCCCAAGGTAACCATGTTAAATGGAATGTACCTGCCTGAGGTGGCACACATCTGGAATCAGAGCACTTGGCAGGTGAAGGCAGGAAGATTATGAGTTCGAGGCCAGCCTGGGGTACATATGGAGACCCTGTCTCAGAATCAAGCCTAAACAAAACCCAAACAAACAAAACAAGATTGAATGTTCCCCATTAGAAGGGATTCCATGACCCATTCAAGTTTGTACTTTGTGCTGTTAAATGTATTAAAGATTCACAAACTCTCTGTCTTTTTGAGATACTTTGTTTTTAACCTCATCCTCTAAATGACATGCAGACCCAAGCTACATACTAACTGCCCTAAATGTGAAAAATAAGTAATGTATTAAACTGAACTAGTGGCCCTTGATCACTTGAAATTTTATGCAAGCAGCCTCTTCTCCCAGACCCTCAAAATGTTCTACTAGATAATGTTGGCTCTGTCTGGCTGATAAGGCTGGCGTCGTTTCAAATCTTGAAGTGAATCTGATAGCTATCTTTGTTCTCAAAATTTTCTTGTTAAATGAGGTCACAAGAGACTGAAATATTCTATATTTATATGCTGCTAATTCTGTTTTTGATGTTTTTCTTTTCAGCAAGCTAAATATTCTGGCTTTTACATAAATACTGCTGGGAATTCGAATGAGGCCTTCTCACTCCCTTCCAAGAGTAGCCCAACTGTTGTCTGCTTCTGATTTGTGAGTCCTGTGGACAGTCCAACTGCTCTAAAACTAATTCCCAGAGTTACCCTCAGACCTCCAGAATCAGAACCTCCCAGGGTGTGAATTAAAAGTGAAGTTTCCTGGCTGAACTCCAGATCTTCTGAATGAGAATTCTTAACAGTGGGGTCGAGAAAACCGCACACTCATTGAGCATGACCAGGGATTCTGGTGCATTCGGGGGCATGAGAACCATGACCTTATGCCTTACACCCAAGGGAGCCCACGTGCCCCACAGCAAATTCTGCAGCATCCTTACCTTTTGTCTTTGCACCCAGGAAGCTCACTTCTCAGATGAGCACCCTGCGTGTTGTCAACAAGCGTGCCTTCCTAGGGACAAGGACAGAATCTTGACATGTTCTGTGTGGCCAGGGGACAGAAAACAGTTTTTATCTGAAGGTGATAGGTTCTATCTTGGGCCTCAGACAGAAAACATAGGCAGAATGAGTCATCCAAGAAAAGGGTGAAGAGGCCAGCTAACCTAAGCTGATAAAACAAGATAGCCTTGAGAGTCCAAGTCAAACCAGGCTCTTGGGTCAATAGATGTTTACAGAATGACACCAATGATTTACTGATGTCTAATGGCCAGACTGATCACTTGGATTATCTCCTCGGGTATACAGTGTCTGACCTTGAGATTGTACACATTATAGTTATAGAGTTTGTGCTGCCTCCACCCTGACTGGGACTCAGCCTTTAATCTGACCTTGACTGCTATTACTTCATGAATCATTCCAAGAAGATAGGTGATCTGATGAATTAGGCCTCTGAAAAATGGGAAGCAGCTGATTAGAAGCAATTTATAAGCACAAGGGGAATATGCAGACATGGGCACCCTGACAGAGGTGAAAACTGGCAGAACTTAGAATTCTGGAAAATTTGCTTATGTAGAACACATCATTGACAACAGCCTACTGTATAGGTTAGGAGAGAATATAAAGATACTTGTAAAAATTGAGAATTTCCAACTTCAAGATTTTACCTTCAGAATCTACCAGTACTTTATAAAAGAAAAGTAGGTCATCAGTGATCAAGGATAATATTAACTACTTTGGAATGGAGGGGTAGAGATAATAAAAAGTAAAACATCTTTACACAAGTCATAGCTTTGAGTCAGTAATGAGCCAGGGTTTGGAAGTAGATCCTTGACAGATCTTTCTGAATTTATAGATTTCATTTCATAAAAGGAAAGCAACAGTCTAAAAATCTATATTGAGCTTCTCTTCTATTTGATTGACCTAAATTTCTTTTAGCTTTGGCTGTTTGCCAAAGCACTGCATTAGTAAAATGCTTCCCGCTAGTGTATAAACATTTAAGCTGGAAATACAATGCCCAAGTAATTAGAATCAATGTTCCCTATACAAGTATAAGTGATAGCTTGGATATTTCTCTGCACAGAGAAAAGAAATAAAGCCGTGTTCTGGCACAGTTATATAAATATTACCTAATTTCAAGCAGTTCTGGCTATGCCATCATAAGGTACAGAATGTAAAAGTCCAAATTCTAAAATAAAATTGAATACTATTATGCCTAATTGTATGACTGTTATATTTGAGATTATGCTAAGAGAAAAAGCTTAGTGTTTATTGTTAGCTGAGGAAATTAAATAATTAAGTCAACAATATTGTGTTAGGTAGTTTACTATGGTTATGCGATTTTTTTCTTAGGAGGACAAATATACAAAGGAGAAAACACAAAGGGAAATTGTTAGCAATAACCCACCAAGTGAACTTAAAATTTAAATCTTAAATAGGAATTTGCAAACTTCACCTCGTGTTGAAAAATGTCTTTCCCATGAGCTCTGAAAAGGCCTGAAGCCCTCTCTAATTTTGAGTTCTTCCATTTCCTGAGTCAAGACCCACAATGGGCAAGACTCTAACCTTCCCTAGGTTCACTTATAAAATTGGAACATTATTGCTCACCATAGCACAGTCATCCCAAGGTTAAGGATAAGGAAATGATTATCAAATTCTAAGCACAGTTTCTGAGAGGACAGATACTTTTGAACGGAGTAGTAGGATGTTAGAGTAGGAAGAAATTTCCAGTTATATAGTGCTAATCTCATTTGCTGACTGGAGTTTAGGCCAGTTGTTAGAGGGCTGCTCTGTACTCTCTGAGGAGCCAGGTTCGATCCCCAGCACCACAAAAATGGAAGAAGGACAGAAGGGCATGGCACTCCACTCCGGAAGCAACCCCAAAACAATCAACCAGTGAACACTCTATGAGGATCACTACGGAATCAGACTGGACTCCATGGCACCTAACAACAACAGCAGCAACATTCTCATTGCTAGAGGAAGGGGTGGAGTCAGAGAGGCTCAGTGGCTTCACCATCCTTTTTCATGCATTTTCTGTGGGGCATGACAATGGTCAGAGTGTACTTCCTTAGTTGTGGGAGCTCCTTCCAGGCAGAAGGGGTATCTTAGTTATCTTGATGTCCCTCTGTCCTTTCAGAGAGCCAGAACACAGCAGATGTTTGCTGTTTGTTAAATACATTGTTAAAGCAAGTCAGAAAAGGAGTTTCCCTGGTAACCAGACTCCCAGCCAGCCCTCCCTGCATTAAGTCTCCACTCTGTAAACATTCCTGACAAATAGGTCAGTTCAGAACATTCTGGACTCCCTCGGGTATTTCTCTCAGCAGCACCTCACTGGAGTGAGATGCTTAAGTTCCTTTGCCTCCTAAGGAGGGGGAATTGGACCTGGTTTGGGGACAGAGAAGAGAGAAGGGCAATTCCATCATTGGAACAGTTTGAGCTAGGGCAGGGCAAGAAGGAGTTGGTAAAAGTTGGTTGGAGGGTCTGTAGTAGAGGTGCTATTGGGAGCGAAAGGTGTGAAGGAGAGAGAGGGCACAAAGTCATCTGGATACAGAAGCTCATCAGATGTCAACCCATGTGAGCTGTGAAACAATTGGATGGTAAGTGACATGGATGCCTGGCTCAGTGCAGACAATGAAGAGTCAGGGCCTTCCTGGCGAGATGAAAATTCTTCTGGGCAGCAGCCAAAGACATCATATGTCAGGAGCCTTTTTGTCCAGAGTGACTACAAGCTGTATTCTGTAGGAGCAAGGTCTTAAGTAGAAGAAAGGTCATAGCCACTCCGCTGGTAAGTCAATTTATTCTCAAGGGTGTAAGCCATAGCCCTCACACAAATACAAGAGAGAGCATTGCCACACCAAGCTACAGGAAGAGCAAGTAGAGTGCTCAAGGAAGCACGGGCTTATTTTTAGTGAACACCAAGAAATATATATTTTCCCCTTAAAGATAGCTTTTTCAATGAAATGTGTTGGGAAAACTAGATATCCATATGTAGAAGAATGAAAGTAGATCTGTACCTCTCAATATGGATGAGAATAAGCTCAAAAGGGATCAGAGACCTCAACATAAAACCAGAAACATTAAAATTACTAGAAGAAAAGACAGGGAACACATTCCAACACATAGGCATAGTCAAGAACTTCCTTAACAAGACTCCAGTTGCCTAGGAAACTGCACCAAGAATTGACAAATGGGATTACATAAAACTAAAAGCTTATACAGCAAAGGAAACAATTAATAGAGTAAAGGGAGAGCCCACAGAATGGGAGAAAATCTTTACGTCCTATACAACTGACAGAGGATTCATTTCTAGAATACACAAAGAACTTAAGAAATTAAACACCAAAGTAACAATCCAATAAATAAGTGGGCAATGGAACAGAACAGATAGTTCTCAAAAGAAGAAATACAAATGGACAATAAACACATGAAAAAATGCTCAAGGCAGTTTTTATTCCTAGGCATTAGGGAAATGCAAATCAAAACAACACTGAGATTCCATTTCACTCCAGTAAGAATGGCCAAGATCAACAAAACAAATAACAACAAATGCTGGCAATGTGGAGAAAAAGGTACCCATTTACACTCTGGTGGGACTGTTAATTAGTTCAGCCACTTTCAAAATCAATATGGAGGTACTTTAGAAATCTAAAAATAGACTTACCATATGATCCAAGTATACTACTTCTGGGAATATACCCAAAGGAAGATAAATCATCGTACCACAGGGACACCTGCACTTCCATATTTAATGCAACACACTTCACAATTGCAAGGGTATGGAATCAACCCAGATGTCCATCAACAGGGTATTGGATTAAAAACTTTTGATACATATACACAATGAAATATTATTTGGTGGTAAATGAGAATTAAATTATGTCATTTGCAGCAAAATGGGTGGAAATAACCTAGACTCAAAAAGAGAAATACCACTTGTTCTTGCTCATATGCAGGCGCTAAATCTACTTTAAAGGAAAATAATCATATATATATATATCATATATATATATATGATATATATATATGATATATATATATATATCATACTTATCTAAGAATGGAAAATACAAGTGAACCTGATATAAAGGGAGAGAGACTCATGGGAAGGAATAAAGAGGGAGTGGGGGGAGGGGTAGCAATGTAGCGGGCTAAAGAGGAAGAAAAAATGCAAAATACAGGATGCAACTCTATGAAAATATTAAAAAAGGAATGAAAAAGAGAGAAAAAATCAATCAGGGCATAACCCATGGTTGCATATGACTGTCATTACATGTTTATTAAAATTCCTACTTTTTCTGCTTTTTTATATATTCTGTTCTATAAAATGTTTATGGAGAGTGATTTAATAGTGGCATAATGAATATATCAACTGACTTACTACTCTGTACTCTACTAACATGTATAAAAAATATTAATAAAAAGAGAAATATTTTTCCCTTTTCTGCAGCAACCATTTTGTTTTGTTTTGTTTTGTTTTAACTCTGGAGAGGGAGCAAAGCCAAGACTTTTTATAGATATCATAAGTGTTGTGTTTTAAAATGCATAGTAAAGTCTTCCCCTTGATCTATTTATTCCAGACATTCTATGTACACTTTTTAATAAATTATGATTACAAACTTCTCATCATTTAATATTATTATTACTATTATTTAAAGGATACCCATAGAAGAATTTGAAAGTATAAAATAACAAAAAGAAGCAAGAAAAAAATCACTTCTCTTACAATTCCAAACACCAAGATTCTTCCCCCTATGTAGTGGTCTTCCAAGATGAGTACCATCAATTCCTTCTCTCCCTGCATGTACATGCTTAGAAATAAGAGTATTTCTCCCCTTGAACTCAGGCTGATGTTCTGAATTGCCCTGACTCCTACTGTTTTTGCTGTGCTTGGTGTGTAACCCAGAGTCTACTGCATGCCAGGCAAGTTCTCTACCACTGAGCTTCATCTCCAGCCCTATGACTAGATTTTAAGAGGCCTGGAAACCTTCAATTTCCCTCTGGGTACCACCTGCCATGTAAGAAGTTTGACTATGCAGAGATTCCTCCATGCTGTGTGGGAGCCCAAGCTGCACTGTAGGAGCGACCATGGACAGTAGAATCCCTGTGTTGCATGAAATACTTCAATTTTTTATTCAGCAAACCTTCACTTAGTGGGGGGTGTAGCTCAATGGTAGAGCATGTGCTTAGCATGCAGTAGGCCCTGAGTTCAATTCCCAGTACCAAACAGCAACATCAACAGCAACAACCACCCCAAATCTTCATTCACTCCTAAACCACTTTGAGAGGGTTCTTAAATACAGCCAGTGGTTTCAAAAGATCAGAAAGAAATATCATCTTGGACGGGCAAAGAGATTTTTTCTTGAAAATGAAGTTGCCTCTGTGGATTTCAGTTTCTTGATAATGACTCAGCTCTACAACTTAGAAGTGAACAATTAGAGGACTGTTGTCCAGAGTAATTCCATGGATAGATGCAATTTGTCTAGAGATGTTTACCATTAAGGCCCACTTCTGATGCTGAACTCTGGTTGTAAAAGGAATGGAGGCTAAAATTTAGGCACGCTCTTGAGGAGAGAGTACCAAATGTTCCACTTACAAAATGGAGACATTAATAATTACCACCTCATTACTCTGACTCTGTGGTGAAGAAGAAGAAGAAGGAGGAGGAGGAGGAGGAAGAGGAGGAGGAAGAAGAGGAAGAGGAAGAGGAAGAGGAAGAAGAAGAAGAAGAAGAAGAAGAAGAAGAAGATGATGATGATGATGATGATGATGATGATTAACACAGATTCGTAGTCCAAGCTGGCCCAAAACTTGCTATATAGTCCAGACTGGCCTCAAATTCACCATCCTCCAGCCTCTACTTCCCAAGTGCTGGGATTATAGGTGTGTGCCAATAAGCCCCACTCTGATAAGAATTATTGCTTCAGTTTTCCAAATGCAATCATAGCTTGTGAAATTAAGGCCATCTGAATATTCTGTTTGTGTGTATATGTATATATCAATAGTTTATGCTGTATTTCTAGGCTAAGGACCCAAAACTATTTTATATAAACATGTACAAATGTACCTTTAAATTTTGATGATATTTAACTTCCTTGTAGGCAATTTCCTTGAGTAAATTACTTAATGGCAGCATTTTTTCACGAACAATCAAGAATATTCCAGATTTCTGGAATTGTTTTCCAGTGTTTTAAATGTATAGAAACCCTGCCAACATATGGCCTTGAACATCTTGCATATAACTGTTGTTGTTGTTAGGTGCTGTCGAGTCGGTATCCGACTCATAGCGACCCTCTGTACAACAGGGGAAACACACACTATTGTCATTGTTTCTCTGCTGTTCATAGGGTTTTCAATGGCAGATTGATTTTTGGGAGGGGGCTGCCAGGTCCTTCTCCCATGCATATAACTAAGGATCTGTTAGACTATTTTGTATAGCTGCCATTTTCTATACAGTAGCCACTAGTCACATGTGGTTACCAAGCAACTGAAATGTGTCAAATATGTGTTCAAATATTCTGTAAGTATAAAATATACACCTAATTTTGATGACCTGTTACAAAAAATGTAAGATAACTATTATATCTCTATTTTGATTATATGTTAAAATGGTAATATTTTGGATATATCTGGTCACATAAAATATATAACATTAATTTAACTCTTTATACTTTTAAAAGGTATTTGTTAGAAACTTAAAAAATTTTAAATTTAGTGGAAATTTAAAATTACATGTGTGGCTCATTCTTATGGCTTGAGTTATATTTCCATTGGAGACTGCTACTCTATAGAGTTGGATTCAGCCTTTTGGGGGTCCCTCTGGGCCCCCAACCAACAGAAGTTAGTATCCTTAAAGTCCTAGTGTATTTTGTCTTAGGTGCTCCAAGAACCAAAACAAGCAGATAGAAGAATTTGGATGCATTTGCCTTGAATGTTTCCTTTCTTTGTCCTCTTTTCAATTCTTGGCTAGCTTCTATGATTCCCAAGTCACTAGTGCTACTTGCTGCTACATAAGTAGCCCACTTAAAGAACCTACCCAGCATGCCCTAAGCTCTATAGTTGTTCATTACTCTTTTTCCTTTTCATCTCCCCCAAACTAACGATTCCTCAGCCTGAGGATCTCACGTAACTGTTTTATGAAAGGTCAGCTTTAAGAAATTTCCTGCAAGAAGGGCTCGAAATGCAGCTGAGTGGTATAGTGCTTACCTCTCATATGCAAGGCCCTAATTCCATCCTCAGCATTGGGAAAAAAGTCCTACAAAAATGTGAAAGACAGATCCTTGCATCAGCCTGTCAGAGGTAAGATGGAAAGGCTCTACAACAGGACAACTTCTAACCAGGTAACCTAGAGAAAAAGATGTCTTTTCAGCAGGTGAGAGGGAGGCAATTGAGGGTAGGTATTTAAACCAGACATTACATGCACGTATCATTGTGTGTGCTAAAGCATTGTGGTCTTACATGGTCTTAAATTGATTTCCCCAAAACAACTCCTACTTGTTTCCACAGAAGCCCCTTCTGCCCCTATCTTCATATCCTCTCCCCCTATCAAAAGCCTTTAGGATTTAGGAGGTACCCATTTTAGTCCATTTGTGCTGCTATAACAGAATACTCCATACTAGGTAATTTATAAATAGTAGAAATTTATTTCTCACAGTTCTGGAGGTTGAGAAGGTCAAGATCAAGGTGCCAGAAGGTGTGGTGTCTGGTAAGGGCCTGGTCTGCATTTCCAAATTGGCACCTTGAATGCTTCACCAACCAGAGGGGAGGAGCTCTGTCTTCACATGACAGAAGAGGGATGGTTGAGGAGCAAACTCACTGTTTGATAATGAACCCATTCCTGTGATCATAATATTAACCCATTTATGAGGGTACAGCCTTCATGGCCTGATTGTCTCTCAATGGTCCCAACTCTTAATACTGTTATATTGGCAATAAAATCTCAATATGAGTTCTAGAGAGGACAAACATTCAAACCCTGGCAGTGCCACTATTGATCAAACCACTTCTGCTGCATAACTGCTGGCTGAGATGCATTTTGGCTGTACTCCATTGTTGACTCCCACCTGTCTGTCAGTTTGCCATACTATAAGGGTTCTGTGTTTCTGTGATGCTAAAAGCTATGCCACTGACACTACAGATACCAATAGGGTTACCCATAGTGGTCAGATTTCAGTTGCACTTCCAGACTAAGATGACTAGGGATAAGGACATGGCTAACCCACTCCCAAAACAATTAGCCACTGAAAACAATCAACTGCTCATATACAGGTTCGAGCCAAAACTGAAGAAAATTAGAACAAGTGTATAAGACCCCAAGATATGACCTTGAGTATATCCTACCTGAGTTCAGAGACTACCTCAAGAACAGGTTTAATGTGTTCAAGACCAGAGGAGTTGTGCCATGATATCAAAGACATCATTCATGAGGAAAACAAAAAGTTATTTGAAAGACAGGAAAGAAAGAAAAGAGCAAATTATATGTCAAAAGAGACTCTGATACTTGCCCTTGAACAATGAGCAGCTAAAAGTGAAAGGCAGACATGATGAAGTTAAAGAACTAAATGAAAGATTTCAAATGGCAGCTCAAGAAGACAAAATCAAATATTATAATGACATGTGCAAAGAGCTGAATATAGAAAACCAAAAGGGAAGAACATACTCCTTTTCTCAAGCTTAAGGAACTGAAGAAAATATTCAAGCCTCTGGTGGGAATAGTGAAGGATCCTACAAGGAAAATATTAAATGATGCAGGAAACATAAAACAAGATGGAAGGAATACGCAGAGTCATTATAACAAAATGAACTGGTGGATGACCAACAATGAACCAATGGTACTGAAGGACAAGGTGGGCTGCCTTGAAGGAATTGGTGAAACACAAGGTTCCAGGAATTGATGGAATACCAATAGTGATGTTTCAACAAACAGATGCAGCACTGGAGGGGTTAACTTAGGTCTATGCCAAGAAATTTGGAAAACAGCTACCTGGCCAACAGACTGGAAGAGATCCATATTTGTGCCTATTCCCAAGAACGGAGACCCAACCAATTGTGGAAATTATTGAATAATATCATTAATATCACATGCAAGTAAAATGTTGCTGGAGATGATTCAAAAGCAACTTCAGCAGTATATTGACAGGGAAATGCCAGAAAATCAAGCTGGATTCAGAAGAGGGCATGGAACCAGAGACATCACTGCTGATGTCAGATGGATATTAGCCAAAAGCAAAGAATACCAAAAAGATATCTATATGGTTTATTAACTATGCAAAGGGATTTGACTGTGTGGATCATAACAAATTATGGATCACATTGCAAAGAATGGGAATACCAGAACACTTAATTGTACTCATAAGGAATCTGTACGTGGACCAGGAGGCAGTCATTTGAAAACAGAACAAAGAAATACTGCCTGGTTTAAAGTCAAGAAAGATGTGTTCCAGGGCTGTCATTATCAATGACTTTCTCTCCTTCCAAGTAACATGTTTCTTATTCACTCATTTATTGAATATTTATATAGAAAGTACTTTATGAAAGTTCTTGAAGCTGGTAGGTACCCTTTGTATGCATGCAAACATGCTCTCCTACTGATGTTCTGTCAGAATGGGGTTTCTACTGAAGTAAAAGGGTTTCACATGCATGCCAGTCCTGGGGCAAACAGACAGTGGGCCAGGCTCTTTGAGAGTTTTACCTATAGACTTAGGTGGAGAGTTGCGCTTTTTAAAAAGGTCCCTGTAAATGAACTCATAGTTTATAGAAATTAGCCGAGTCTAAAAGAGGTTTATTAAATAATTTCTACAGCTACTGCATTATATTTCAGGGAGTTTATGGGGATAAGTAGATCTTTATTGGGAATCACCATTAACGTGGCCATGAGCTTTTATGTCATTAAATATCTCATTTCAAAGGCAATTATGCTGAACTCTATATCCATCAGAAAATAATTGCAGAGAAATATGCCATACCCACTATTGTTTTAGAGTCATCAGCAACAAAAAAGGTAGAAACAAAAAGTAACATTTCCTTTTTGTATATTAGTTGAAGAAGTTTTGCAAGACCGATTCATAGATTGACTTATTTATGTCTGATGTTACATGAGCATCAAATTATCCAGCTTCTCTAGGATTCTCTTCATCTGTTCCTCCTAAATGAATGCATACTTCTTGCTGATTTTTGTTTATAAGGCAATTGGTGGCTTCTTGTTTGTAGACTGCACTAAAATAAGACTATTTGGAGATAAGAGTGGAGGACACCATCCTAAGGTGATCCCCTCAGTGAGACACATCCTTGAGTGCCAAGAGAACCTATGACTTATTTCCAGCCAGTAGAATACGGCAAAGGTTATGACAAAGGATGAGTCTTCATGAAGGATGGGAGTGCTGGTTTTAAAGAAGCAAGCTGCCATGTTGTGGAAGGGTCATGTGGCAAGGAACTGCTGACAGGCTAACAGCTAGTAAGAAACCAGGAACCCTAGTCCTATAGCTTCAAGGAACTGAGTTATATCAGTGTTGTAGGAGCTTAGAAAAATTCTCTAAGCTCCAGATGAGACTGCAGCCCAGCTGAAACCTTTATTTCAGCCTCATGAGACCAGAGCAGAGAATTCAGCCATAGATTCCTAGATTCTTGACTCACAGAAACTGTAAGATAATAAGTGGGTGCTATTTTGAGCCACTAGATTTGTGGCAGTTTGTTATATAGCATAAAATACCAGATACAATATGTTTCCATTCGTTTCCATGGCACAGTATTCATAAATATATCTTTAAACTAGTTATTTTCAAGCTCTGTGAAGAATCAATGCTTTAATTTCCAGTCTCTTGTGAAGAGACACTCTCATAAAATGAAATAGAAATGAATTATTTAAAACATTGAATTAAAAAAGACACACAGAATATAAAACCATGGACCAATATTCTCATAAGATGAAATAAAAGTGAATTATTCCAAAAATCCAATAAAGACATACAAAATGCAAGCACAGAGAATTTTATTATTAGATTCAGTAGGCATACAGTTACTCTGTCAAATTCAAGTAAAAGTTTCTGAACACTCAATCTGAATCTACATGTGTCATTGAAGGTGGGTAATAAACAGTCCACACCTGGTCACCAATCTGTGGATCATGCATTTGAGTGATATGGAGTTGACCCAAAAATAGCTGGTCTTTATTGAGATTTCCTATGTCTTGGGTGCCATGTGTACTTCTTCACATGAATTACATTCTATTAATATTTTTCACAGTGCTGTGAACTTTATAAATCCCCCCATTTTATGTGTGACCAAACTAGGATTAGTGGACTGAAGTAACTTGCCCAACTTGGTCACAGAGCTAGTAAATACTGAAAACTGTGATTCAGACCCAGAAATCTTAACTGCACAGTACGATACTGCAAAATTCTTTTAGCCAGCACAATATTAGATACTACATTGCTCAGTTTATCATACATGGGAGCAATAACTAATTTCCGGGCTGGGGTTTAGCTCAGTTGGTAGAGTGCTTCTCTGTGGTATCTGAGGCCCTGGGTTCGATCCCCAGCATGGCAAAAACAGAAGGATGTGGCAATCCATTCCTGAAACAATTAGCCCTAAAAACCCTATGAGGGTTGCTATGAGTTGGATATGACTCGACGGCATCTAACAATAATCCCACTCATGAAGCTCCACCCTCATGACTTCAAGAAGTCCCAGAGGGCCTACCTCCTAACACCATCACCTTGCGGGAGAGATCTTCAACTTATGAATATTGGGGACACAGGGACATTGGTCCTATAGCAGAAATTCTGAAGATAATAATAACAACAACATAACTAATTTCACCCTAGTCAAAAGTCCCCCTTAGGGAAGTCTCTGTCCCCTTTGCCCTAACAAGCCTGGTGATTGCTTGTGCCAAACGTGAGCTCTCCTGACGAGACATGGTGAAGTTCAGAAGGAAATGAACTTACTCTTGCTCATCTCTCTTCCCACAGTTCTCAGTGGCAGAATCAGGGATGCGGAAGAGACGAAAGAGGGTGACGCTTGGTGATTTATGCTCCACTTATGGCTTCAGCTTCCTTCACTCAAGTCTGTCAGAAGCTTAGGGTAACAGTTCCCATGAGAATCAATGGCGGGGGGGGGGGTTATTTTTACAACTATTGACGCCCAGGTCCCTGCCCAGGGCAGGGCTTCAAATCTGTGAGAAATAGGGTTCAGGTTAAGGTGTTGGTTCAATCTGTAAAAATGTGATTTGGTTTCTAGTCGCAACTCTCCTTAACACATGTGGACTAACAAGCTCATGTGTGTGTAATAACCTGTTTTCTAAACTAAGGTTGTTTAAGCTGACATTTATCAGCCATTACAGTAATATGAGTCAGGCAACTCTCCTAATGACTTTATATATAGCAAACAGTTTAATTCATAGCAGTGCTCTGAGGTAGGAATTATTATACTTCTGTTGCAGGTGAGAAGTTGAAGCACAGAGAAGCTAAGTGACTTGGCAAAGGCCATACAGCTAGAATTTAAACCCAAGTAATTTGACCTCAGAGCTAATTTGAAATTCTGTAACTGTACTAGACCTCATTCTCTGAATCGGGCATGGAATGTTTGCCACAGGAATAATTCCAGGACATCTAGGCATGAGCAATTTGACAAACACAAGCAGGCCCAATATAAATAAGCTATGTTCCAAGAACTTGTTTATAAAGCAATCATCTTTGTTATATGGTAAAGAAGGTCCTGAATTTAGCATCTGAAAAATTTAGATTGCAATCTTGACTCTTAGCGAGCAGTTGTGTGACCTTGGACAAGTAAGTCACTCTTCAGTTTCCTTGTTTGTAAAATAATGAGGCTGGACCAGCTGACCATGCAAGCTTTTAACTTTAAAACTGCAGTTTTATATTCAATATGTAACCTCCATAGAATTAATGTTATTGATTCCAAACTTAGCACTGTATTTTTTTCAAGTAAAATGAAGCTGGACATGGAAAATATGTCCATAATAATATCTCCATGGACTAGTACCTGACTTAATCACTTGTGACTTGGGCAAGTTATTTAATAGGTCTGAGGCTGTCTTCACCCTAGCAAAACAAAAATAAATATTTGTTCAATAGGGAATCATGAAACTTCAATTAGATCTATCTACTTGCCTATTTAAATATATTTATTATATCTATCAATCATCTTTATATTTCATAAGGCAGTAAGATTATACACAAGATATTTGCTATTTATAATCTATCCATCCATCCATCATCCATCCAAAACCATTTATTGAATATCTGACCACTCCTTGCCAGGGACTATGTTTTTTATTTGCTTTTCGGCACTAGGGGGTTGAATCCAGGGCCTCATACATACTTTGCAAGTGCTCTACCACTGGGTTGCATCCCCAGCCCACTTTTTATGTTTTATATTGAACCAGGGTCTCATTAAGTTATGCAGGCTGCCTCTGGCCTCAAACCTGTGATCCTCCTGCCTTTGCTTTCCAAGTGGCTTGGATTACCTATGCCCAGCACCAGGTGCTATGTTAATGTGCAGGTATAACCTTAGAGCACAGTGTGATACAGGTTCTGAGCAAGGCTAGTGCAGGGCGCTCAGAATGAGCTAGGGGGAGCTGGCAGGGAGTGGGAGGCGGGAAAGATTCCCTGAGGAATTGCTCAAAAAACCAGACTTGCAGGCAACATGGACCAAGCTGGTGAGAGTGGGGATGGAAAGCAGGTAGAGGATTCTCATCCAGGCACAGGACCCAGTATGGCCCACGGCTGAGAGGCACAGGAAAGCAGAGTTCTTTTATGTCAGTAGGGTTGATGCTTTTGAACTTCTCAAAGCCACATTTCACCCGAAAAGTGTAGGCATAGCCTATGTGGCTCCGATTCTGGGATGGTATGTTGTTAGTTGCTGTTGAGTCCGACTCATAGCGACCCTCATAGGGTTTTCAATGGCTGTCTGTTTCGGGATTGCCTTGGGAGTGGGTTGCCACGTCCTTCTCCCATTTTGCGGTGCTGGGAATCGAACTTGGGGCCTCAGAGACTGCGGAGCAGCGCTCTACCAACTGAGTTAAATCCCAACCCCTGGGATGGTATAGGCAGCTGTGTTTTGCAAACTTTTCAACCTAGCTTTAGAAAAGGATCTTTTCACCTTCCAAATTGGGAATATTAGGAGAGGGAACCCGTCAAGGAAGCTCTGGTTTATTTCCAGTTCCTCCAAGAATCCCTTTGGGGATGTACTTCTTTTATTTAGTTGTTTTTTTTTTTTTCAGTAGGCAAGTGCTCTACCAAATGAGCTGAACCTCCAGCCCCTTTTTTATTTTTTTGAGACAGAGTCTTGTTAAATTGTACAAGCTGCTGCTGGCCTTGAACTTGCAATCCTCCTGTCTCAGCCTCCTGAGTTGTGTGCCAAGGACCCAGCTTATATTTTCCTCTTGGAGGCTGGCTGAGTTTAACTCAACTGCTCCTTGGATGAAGATGTTGGGAGCCTTTCTCTCTCTTTCCTTTCCCCTTTCAGCCTCTCACTACTGTCCGGCCCCAGGTCCAACTTGTTCCAGTAATCACAAAGACAACCCCAGAGCTGATGGAGAGGCATCACTGGAGCTGTAAATCTCACAGACTTTTTCTGCTCCAGCCTCTGGTTTCTTCAGAGCAAGGGATGAAATCTAAGGGAGTCTCCCTGCTGAAAAAGAGAAGTACTTCTAGTTTAGACCTTTGAATTTGGAGTTCAGCCAGGCCTCTTCTGCCTTTCCAACTAGACTAGGTACATACAGAGTGGGAGATGGACTCATCTGCGATACCTCTAATTTTCCTTATCTGAATGATTTCTATGACTCAGAGCTGATTGGCTGCTGAAGAGCCAGGGAGCTAGAAGCCCCTTTCAAACTCTTGCAGAAACATTTTTGTTTGGTTGTTTGACTGGTTGAGACAGAGTCTCCCTAAGTTATGCACGCTGCCTCTGGCTTCCAGCTCATGATCCTGCTGCCTCTTGCCTTCCAAATTGCTGGGATTACAGGTGTGAGCCATGATGCCCGACTCTTATAGAAATTGTGATGCATAGAAATTGTCTTCCCTGGGTACTAAGTGCTTGACTCTCAGCTCTGTTTAGTTTTCCTTTTGTTCTGTTGCCTTGTGGTAGAAGGAGCAGTGTCATTACTACTTGCCCTTTACCACCTTGCAATCCCTGGCAGGTTATGGGCCCTTGAATTATGTGGTGGAGGAATGAAAATGAGACCAAGTCATGAAAACCTTCTTTGAGTCAGTGCTCTGGCCTCAGAAGCTCAGGGCCCAGGCACAATCTTTTTTCTCTTTTAGGATCTAAACTGATACACCATGTTGCCTTTATCTTCATCTGTGTTTTTTAACAAAAAATGATTTCCCCCTTCAGTTGGAGAATTTTCATTCTTAATTGATATTATCCATTTTTCTTAGAAATCTCTATGCACTTCTTGGCAAACATTTATTCTTTAGAAAATGACATTTGATAGTTGACTGGCCTTTATCAACAGAAAGGGAAAATATAGAATTTTTTAAAATGGTTCTGGTAGGAACAGATATTTTAAGTAGTCAAACAGGTGGTAGCACATGGTAGAGTTATGGGTCCAATGAAATGGTGGAAACAACCCAAATGACCATTAACTGGTGAATGGATAAACAAATTGTGGTATATCTATGTCATGGAATATTCTTCAGCCATAAAAACCAATGAGGTACTGATGACTACTACAGGATGGATGAACCTCTGACATAAGTGTGCTAAATGAAAGAAGCCAGTCATGACAGGTCACATATTGTATGATTCCATTTGTATGCCATGTCCCAAATGGGCAAATACATAGACTCAAGGATGATTGCTTGCTGGTTGCTAGGGAATGGGGGGATAGGAAGATGGAGAATGATGGCCAATAGATACGGGATTTCCCTTTGAGGTGACAAAAATGTCCTAGAGCTAATGGAGATGGGATTGTACAAGACTGTGAATGTACTAGGTATCATTAAATTGTTTACATTAAAATGATTGATTTTATGTTGAGTTTCACCTTAGCTTAAAACATTAGTTAATTAATTAATTAAAGCCTTCAATGGTTTCCTATTGCCCCAAGAGCAGAAGTCAAATACCTACAAAAGTCTTCCAAACCCTACAGAATGGGCACTGTGACCTCCTGGCCTCACCCCATCCAACTCCTGCCACTCTGTCCATGGGCACACTGATCTCCAATACCCAGTGGTCTCCTCCCTCACCTCCTAAGGCTTTGATCAAATATCACTTCCCAAAAAGGTCCCTTCTCAGCACCCGATTTCTAACCATACCAGCCCCCAAATGTCATTCTCTTTGTTCTACACTACTTGACTTCCTTCCTTCTTATTTTTACTTATTTTTTGTTTGTTTGTTTATTCTCTTTCTCCATCTCCTCCCAGGCATTAGAGTGTAGTTCCACCAAGAAAAGATTTTAATAAGTTTCTGTATTCTGGACTTAATTTGTACTATGACACACACAAAAAGGCTACAGAGTTGTCCACAGTGACTCACACCTGTAATCCCAGCACTTGGGAGGCTGAAGCAGGAGGATCACAACTTTGAGGCCAGTCTGGGCTACATAGTAAGATCCAGTCTCAGAAGCAAAGCTAAGCAAAACAACAAAACAAAAAGTCTAATAAATCCAGTAATGAAGAATTGCACATTCAAATAGATTCAAATAAGTGGATTCTGAGGGAAATATCCCAAGAAAATAAGGTCTCAAATCTAATAGAAAAGCAACTTTCTATTCTCTGCCAATGGTTATGCTTCATGGAGGCATAAAGTCATTTAGGCTGAAGTCAAAACTAATCTCCCTTATCATAAGGTGCTTGAGCTTTGAGCCTGGAGGAGGTAATCTGGATTGAAAGTCATTAATTATAAAAGGTGGTGGAATTATAAAATGATTTCCACTGGGAGAAAGTAACTTTTTAAATCAATGGTGCTATGCTTTCATCCAGGGCCTAGCTGAGCCATTGTAGTTTTATTGAGGGCAGAGCAGAGAACAATACGAAAACTGCGCTCTGAAGGTGCATTTATTTTTTTTAAATTTTTGCAAGGCCTTGATGTTGATTGTGGAAGGTCCAAAGAACATGAGAACTAGTATTTAAAGAGAGATGGCTGGAGCTATCACAAGGGAATGACAATCTGAAAAAAAGAGAAAAAAAAGGAACAAAGAAAAAGACAGGACAAGCATTTAGAAATAGATCGCAGCCTGAAATATTTTTGTACATGACCAGGAAGTTGCTTTCAGAAAGCAGCCCACAGACTCTTGCACATGGACTTTGCACAAGTGGCTCTAGGCTTAGAAAACAGTGTATTGAACTTCAAGTGGTTGTATTTTGCTGATGGGGTGTCTATTAATCTGGATCTAGACTGACTGAGGCCAGTCACTCTAGGGGATTTAGCTCAGTTGGTAGAGTGCCACTCTGCAGTCTCTGAGGTCCCGAGTTCGAGTCCCAGCACCACAAAAATGGGAGAAGGACGTGGCAATCCACTCCCTAGGCAATCCCGAAACAGTCAGCCATTGAAAACCCTATGAGGGCCGCTATGAGTCGGATATGATTCGACGGGACCTAACAACAACAACAAACTGAGGCCAAAGAGTCTGCTCTCTGATACAAAAGCTAGGAATGTAAAAGCCAGAAATGCTATAGCCTTTCCCTCAACGTTGGCGTTCAGGCTGACAATTTGCCTCTGTTTATCCCAAACATCACAGTAGCCACAGTAGCAGAGGGTCTCAGGTGTCTAAGATCGAGTGCTGAATTCTGAGCAGTTTCAGCTTTGCACAAGGAAGGATCGTTGTGTGTCAGCTACCATTCTCTCAATTTGCTCAGGGGTATGCAGCCAGAATCCACATTGCATTGTGCTGGCATCACCTTGGACTCGCTGCTCCTGTGGATTCCATTTGAGGAAAGAAAAGCTAAAGCTGCACAGAGGAGGTGGGGGTTTTTGTGACTGCTATCATTTCCAAGAATGAAAAATGAGCAAGACCTGATGGTGACTGTCATGCTCAGAGTGCTGTGTTTCTAGCCGCAGAAGAAGCTGCTGCGTTTCTGGGGCAGAACTGGCCAGTTCAGAAGCCAGGGAAAATGCTAGGATTAGAAATCTACATGCATACCTGCGTTTGGTAACAAACAGCAGGATTTTGCCTGATGGTGAAAGAGAAATTACTTTCTTTACTGTGTTTTACAGCAAGTCAACAGGGATTCTTTCTTTCATGAGGGTAAGCCCTCTCAAACAGCATGCATTTGGGTTCACAGGGAAAGCTAGGTGGAGGATTGGTGTCGAGTGAGGCAGGCACCATCATTTAGAATTTTTCATATGTTCTTGGAGCATAAATCAAGCAAGAGATAGTCAAAGATGCCAATTCCTCTGGGAGTTTAAGAGCGCTCAGTGTAGTGTGAAATCTGCCTAGGAAAATTCAAATCATCCCAACGCAGAGATGTGCAACTAGGGATTGGGAAGGGTAAGGTGGCGGGGAGCATTTGGTAATGCCTGAAGACATTTTAGGTTGTCACCTCTCAGGGTGGGAGTGAAGAGCTGTCATCCAGTGGGTAGAGACCATGATAGCCAACCATGCTATCATGCTTCCAACAGCCTCTACAGTACAGAATTACCGGACTGCACGTGCCACGGGGGTCTAAGTTGAGAAGTCCTCACCCTACCACAGCCCTTAAATTAAATCCATTTGAAATACACACCCCACTGGTGGAATTAACCAGAACAGTAGTCTGATGAAAGGAAACCCATGCAACCCAGCTGGTAATATTTCCTTCTTCCTGTTTCCCACCCCACAGAAAAAATCATTAAATACATGTAAGTATGACTTTTTAAAGTCAACAACTCTGTAAGCAATCTCCTTAAATATGTTTCCCTGCAGTTCCTGCCATTCTCTAGAAGTTATTATGTGCCCAGAGAAATTATTAAAAGCGCAGTAATGCTAAAAAATTATAGCAGCATTAGTGTATCTTGTCTAAACGAGTTGAAATGACAGGTGAGGAAAAAGCAAAAAAAGACTCTTTTTTTTCTTAAAGCTAGCTTTTTGGGATTGGGGATTTAGCTCAGTGGTAGAGGGCTTGCATAGCAAGTGCCAGGCTCTGAGTTAGGTCCCCAGCATGGGGTTGGGGGCTATTTTGTTGCTCCATAGTTTAAGGGGAAGGGCCAGAATGTATGCTAAAACTGTCTTTAGATACAGAGCAATAAGTGACTAAGGTCAAAATTCAAGCCCAGTAAAGCAATGCCTGTTTCAGTAGCCCTAAGCTTGTGGCTCTTTTGATTTGGCAACTGGAAGAGGAAACTGAGTTTCAGTTGTTCTTCCTAATAGGAAATTTAATGATTATGATTGAAATACGAAGCCCAAGAATCCCTTGAGAATGTTAATGCAGAAAGTCCTGCCCATGGCTCAAAGAGTTTTGTGCAAAGGACATTCATGGGGTAGTTGTGAGATTTTGGACTTTACAATTGGTGTCGCCACTTATTTATGTGACCTCGGTCTTCAGTTTCCTTTTCTGTAAAACAAAGGCGCTAGATTACAACGTCCAAGGTCATTCACTTTCAACTAAAGAAACAATAGCACAAAAATAGTTAAGCACAGGCTGACCTTGAGATTTCCACCAAGCCACCAAAAGTCTCTAGTAATTTTAACCAAATTAGAAGTTATAGTTCATGAAACTACAGGTTTGCTCATTAACCTAATAAAGAAAAGAATATTTGCTTGAATCTGCTATAGAAGGATTGTACATAATTAGGACCCTCTTTCCTTCTGCAGAATAAATGAAATTGGGATATCAATAATGGGGGACTAATGATTTCTCCAGCCTCCAAAACTATTGGTTATTCTGTAAATGGGTGGAGTTGGACCAGACTCAATAGCACCTAACAACAACAACAAGCCATTTTGGTGTCATTTGGCCTTGCAGACCTTTCCCTACTAGCCAACAACAGTACCACTATCTTAATATCTGTCTGAATGTTAACTATTTTAGAGTTTTTCAAGCAAATCTGTATGCAAAAGAGATTGCCAAGCAGCACAGTGCATTCTATTGTGTATCAGCGTCTCGTGTACTTTCTCTGAGAGGCTACTGAAAGCTGAAAACAGGAGAAAGCACAGGTCAAGAGCACCGAAAAGGGGCAAAACAGCATCACCCTCTGCTTGTTCCTCTATGGGAAGTCCCTTGCCAGAAGCCATGCCACCTAGCCATATCAGGCCCGGAATGCCTCCATTCAGCTGGTTTCTCTACCCGTTTGACTCGCCCACCTACAGTCCAACTCAGGGCATTTGGCTACTTAGGCTATTCCTTCTAGCTGTGTGGAATCACTTGGGAGACAGTTTTGCAGCTTTTGCTTTCCCCAAGATGGCGTCTTGCCTTTTCTTCTCTTGGTAAGCTTGAATTTAGATGGAACGTAAGCGAGAAGGACAATGAATCCCAAACCTATTTTATTTATTCATTCATTTGTTGTTTTATTTCTATTTCAGCAATAGTTTAGAGAGAAAGAACGTTAGTATGATGACAGAAATCTTGGCTTAGAAGCTCATCCGTAGGACGATCGGTCTTTCTTTCTTTCTTTCATTTTGCTGTACTGGGTGGGGGCTGAACCCAGGGCCTCATGCATACTTTGTAATACTCTACCACTGAGCAGCACCCCTAGTCCCTTTTTGATTTTTATTTTGAGACAGAGTCTCACTAAGTTATGCAGGCTGTCTCTGGCCTCAAGCTCGGTGATCTTCCTGCCTCAGCCTCCTCCCCACCACCACTGAGTCACTGGCATTACAGGCATGAGCCACCGCACCTGGCCTCCATCGGTGGGTTTAAAGATAGGCCACCACAGTGGCTGTAGCTGGACAGACAGGCATTGGCTGCATAAATCAACTTTTTAAACTTGGGTGGTATCCATTTTGAAGTCTCTCTTGTGTTGTTTATTAAGGGGTGTTTCTTTGAGAATGGAGAAAACGAAAGGCGAGTAAGCCATCCTCTGTTTAAGATCTTGTGATCTTAGTTTCCTTTGTCTACTCTTTGCTTAAAATTTTTTTCTCTTTTTTTCTTTTTCTTTTCTATTATTATTATTATTATTATTATTATTATTATTATTATTTTGCCATTCTGGGGGTTGAACCCAGGGCCTCACATTTGCATGCTTTGCAAGTGCTGGACCAGTGAACTGCACCCCCAGCCCATTTTCTTACTTTTTTGAGACAGGGTCTCACTAAATCATGCAGACTGCCTCTCGAACTTGTAATCCTCCTGCCTCTGCCTCCCAAGCCGCTGGGATTACAGGTATATGCCACCGCACCTGGCTTCTTTGACCAAATTTTCAAAAAAAATCTTTTAAGCTTTGATGGGGAAATATATAAATATTTACAAAAGCTTCCTCTCCTATCTACAGTACCTTTGCACAAGATGCATCATCTTCACGTTTTGCAGTGTGGTTGCAGTTGAAATGAATGGTGTAAGAGGAGTTTCTTGTTTGTTCGCTTTTGACTTCATAATGGAGGCATAATCTGCTTGCAAAGCTTGTGAGCCTGCATCCTAAATTGTAGACTTCATTTGCCTTGGAAGCAAAAAACTTGAACCAAGACCCCTGGGATCTGAAATCATGGTTCCTAGGAGTCTGAGCATCTGAGACGTGATTTGGGGGCCCTTTCAGACTCTCCACTAATGCTCGCTCAGTAGTGATAAATAACATCGATTGATATTGAGAGCAGATTAATAACAGAGGACAGCTAAAAGCATTTCCCTTTTAGCCTCACTTCCCAAAAGAGATCACTTGTCTGTGTTAGTGGAGCAAGGCCTGCCCTTCCCTAAGTGGTCTCTTTAGGAGCCAGAGAGATCACTGCTTATGGAGAAATGGCTCAATCTGAGAGACTCCTTAAGGGCAGCAGAACAAAAGCCCTGCACCCAGGCCTTTCCTCAGCTGGGTCCACTTCCTCATCTTTTGCTTGGTACCTTCAGACATTGCAGTAAGAAAAAGTCAGTGCTCTGTGAGGAATCAAATGGCTTTTGTCAAGGTATAGAAAGGGCTGCCTCTGATTGCCACTGGAGTTGGACAGAAACCACAAAGTGTCTTGTGTGAACATTTCCGGCAGCACAAATACCTGACTGTTGCACTGAAACCACTCCTATTTATCACATGGTGGCAAGAAGCCCCCAGGAGCTTCCTGTTTCATGGGGTCCGTGAGAAAGATTGCACCTTAGGATGCACGTTCCTTGTCCTTCCACTAGTTCACAGTTAGGAGGAAGGGGGGAGATTAGACTTTCTATCCAAAGGGATTTATGAACACTTGCAATCTGTAAACTCTCCATTAGTCTGCAGATCCAAGACAAGGGCGAGGAGACTGTGTAGATCTGGGTTGGCTGTTTCATCCAAGCCTTGGGGAGGACTTGGGACAACTCCGTGGGCTAAAAATAATGTGGATTGGCAAAGGGCCTTCCAAAGAGGCCCTATCTGACATAGGGGGACATGGTTGACCACTGGTAGGTGATTCTCTAAGATGGAGAGATGGGATTGGTGGGACTTGTTGGCTTCTGGGGTCAGCAGGCTTGCAGCCTCTCCTGCAGAGTATAGTACCAACCAAAGGGTAATCCGAGAGCACAGAAGAGAACATGGTCACCTGCAGAAATCCCATGAGGCCTCCCAGGTTAGCTCAGTGTATCCCTGAAGGAAGGGCAGAAGCTTCTTTTCTTGTAAACTGCAATAGACACATATTCAAGGCTGTTAAGAACAAGCGTCTGGTCAGCCAGTGGTCATTGGTGTCAAAGTTCCGATCACGAGGTGAGCAGTTTCCTGAAGATAAAAGAACACTGGTCATGGCTACAGGTCCCAAAATAGATGCTCTCTGGGGCCCCCAGTGCCCTCCCTTGCATTCCACACAGTGTCTGCGTGTACGTGCTCTGTATTGCATGTGGTGGCTAGAAGGCTTTCTCTTCCCCTGTGTCAACTCAAGAAAACAGAAGGATGTCTCAGCCAGACAGCAGCTACCCTGGCCTTGTCTCTTCCCTTCTCTGCTCTGCTCGCTGGGCATGTCTGCCTTCTCTCCATCTGGTAGGAAGATGGTCGTAGCACGTCGTCCCACAGTTAGAATGCGAGAGCTGCCACCTCCTTCTCCTTCTCACCCTGCCTGGCTGAGCTTTTTATTCACCTTATCTGAGTTTGAAAGTAGGGCTTTTTGCACAGTGCACATTACATGCTGCCATGATGGCCTTCCCGTAAGCAAAAGAGCAGATGAGGTACAGAGGCATGCACAATTGCCATTCTCACCTCCATCCTGTCTGTTAGCATGTTGTCCTTCCTCCATTTCATGGTGCTCATTAATTAAGGATCGACAAGCCCAAGTGGGACATTGCTTTTCTAAATGAATTTTTATTATAAAGCCAACATTTAGTAACTGTAGGCAATTTGAACAATATAGAAAAGCACAATGTTGTTGTTGTTAGGTGCTGTCGAGTCGTGTCCGACTCATAGCGACCCTCATAGGGTTTTCAACGGCTGTTTCGGGATTGCCTTGGGAGTGGATTGTCATGTCCTTCTCCCACTTTTGCAGTGCTGGGAATTGAACTCAGGACCTCAGAGATTGCAGCACAGCACTCTACCAACTGAGCTAAATCCAAGCCCCAGAAAAGCACAATAGTGGGGAAAAAAATCCCACAAAACCCTCATGAACTTCATCCTTCCTCCTCAGCTAGCCAAAAATTGCTAACGTATTTATTTTCTTCTTTTTTCTTTTTCTTTTTCTTTTCTCTATTTTTTTTGTATTTGAGACTTGAACTCAAGGCCTCACACATACTTTGCAAGTGTTCTGCCACTGAGCTGCATCCCCAGCCCATTTCTTATTATTTATCTTGAGTCAGCCTCTCCTTAAGTTATGCAAGCTGCCTTTGGCTTTGAACTCACAGGCCTCCTGCCTCTGCCTCACAAGTTGCTGGGATTATAGGCATGAACCACTGTGCCTGGTTGACTGTATTTCTTTTAGTATTTTTTCTCTGCCTTTACATATCTTCTTAACACATATTCCTCTTTTTATAAACCAAAGTCGTTCTGGATATTCAGTTCTGTATCCTATCTTTTCTTACGTTATGTGGAATTTTACTCAGATTCTCCTGTTTGTGCTACAACATCATTACTAATGGTTACGTTTATTGTAAAAGCATACCATATATATGTTGTTGTTGTTGTTGTTAGGTGCCGTTGAGTCAGTATCCGACTCATAGCGACCCTCATAGGGTTTTCAATGGCTGTTTCGGGATTGCCTTGGGAGTGGATTGCCAGGTCCTTCTCTCATTTTTTGTGGTGCTGGGAATTGAACTCAGGACCTCAGAGACTACAGTGCAGCGCTCTACCAACTGAGCTAAATCCCAGCCCACCATACATATATTTATATTTAATTGCTGTTGAGGAATATTTAGGAGGTATACGATTTTTCTCCCTGGTAAACAACATCCCAATGAATCTGTCTATAGAATTTTGACTGTATTTCTGAATATTAACCAGACACATGTCCTTGAATTTTTTAAGGTTAATTGGTTGTCAGACTGATCTTCAAAATGGCCACACCCATTCATAGTCACATAAGACTTTGTTTATTTTTGTTCTCAAAGGGTCCTTGGAATCAAGGACTGGTAGTGACCATGTGGTGCTTTATTTGAGAGTGAATAGCACGAATCAGCTCCATACCTGGGACTTAAAGATCCAAGAAGAAAACAGGTCAGATGTGGAGCTGAAGGTGCTTCCTAGGGTTTTTCTGGAAATAAACGACCTTTTTGTCAAAGCCACTGACCTTTAATAATGATGCCAGTAAAGAATGCCTTTAACTGAAGCTTGAAAAAGACATATACTTCACCCAAAATTTCCCTATGTTCCCCAAACCCACACTTCTCTATCTATTCAGGGCAGGGTTTATGACATGGTGGACCAATAGGGTTTGAGGTTTCCATAAGAGGAAGGTATACACACGCAAATGCTTTGTCCTTGCAAAAAGGAAAGCATACAAGTTGAACTTGGAGGGCATTTGGTGGACCCTGTGTAGAAGGCAAGGAAAGGTGAACCCACCCTGGTTCTCTTCTGCTTCTGGCCAGAGCTGACTTTGTCAGTGTCTGTTTTTCTACTGGGGATAATGATATCCGTTGGCTTCCCAAGGGATATGTGGGGACGAATTCCTGTTTTTCAAAAGGTTGGAAGCCAGGACCTCTGAGTGCACGTGCACACCCTTGATAAGGAAGTGCAGCCATGGTTTGGGTGCACGTGTTTCTCCCAGATGGCTATCTAACCAGGCCTGGAATCACTCCTGAAATGACACTAGAGTTAATAGTCTTCATTCTCACAGAGCTCCTGGGTGGGTTGCACAAGAGACTCGTGATCTGATCACTTGAGTAAAAAGAAAGGCTATGTTGCTGATAACAAAGAATTACACAAGACCTGAAACAAACACGAATGTTTTACAGCACTTGGTGGAAATGTAAGCTGCAAAGCATTTTATCATCCCAGGTCATCACCTAGAGGGGCCAGCTGAAGCTACACAGAACACATCCTTTGACAAGCACTTGGGTTTTCAATGGGTCTTTAAAAAGCAGCTGAACTGTAGCTTGCTTTTCAGAGTGGGTAGGCTGGTCAGTTTGCAAGGGTACAAATTGGCAGCATGGCAAGAAAGAAACTGAAACTCAATACAATGCTGGGATTGAAAGCTCTCGGGACTCAAATGTCACTGATGCTGGGTGTGGTATCGCCTCTAATAAGTTCTGTCAAATGAGAATTGAAAATGTCAGCCCAGACTTCAGGCTTAGCAGCTCCACCAACCAATAGCAGTAGCTTTAGACCTGGGGTCAATGACAAAGAATGAATTTAAAAAAAAGACTCTTCAGTTTGTTTCAAGACTTCCTGGGATGGGGATGTTGAAACCACAATGGTCTTTTGGGGCAAAGTTAGGAGCCAATCAGAATTGAGGTGTCTCAACATATTCTGCCTGTATTTGGCTGTAATCTGCAACTGAGCTTATAATATATGCACTTGAAAAGCAAGGATTTGGAAAGTGTTTTTATTTCTCTCTCCTTGTTATAAAAGAAGTCTTATCTTCATGCATATGGGGCTGCCTGTGAACTTGCAGTGTAGCTTGAAAGCAAAGAGCCAGTATAGAAAAAAACCACCTTTTTTTTTTCAAAGAATCTTCAGTTGTAGTTCCTGGCTTTATACTGTTTACATGAAAACATACAGAAAACAGAAAGTAGGTTCATCCTATATAAATATAGCCAGAAGTGGTTTTATGAAATTATGGGGATATTGAAGGACATAGAACCCCACATGAATTTTATCTACGATGTTTTGAGATCTATATCCCAGGAAATAAATACATCCTTTTAAGTTTCTTCTAGAGTTAGGCGTGGTGGGGCCTGCCTGTAATCCCAGCACTGGGGAGGCTGAGGTAGGAAGCTCAGGAGTTCGAGGCAAGCCTGGGCTACATAGTGAGACCCTGTCTCAAAAAGCAAAACAAAACAAAGTTTCTTCTTGAGCATTGCTTGAGGAGGACGATCAAGTCTTATGGAGAAATCAAACACAAACATGATAAGCTTCCTTGTATTTTTAAGCAAGTATTTACCAACCACTGGATACATACCATCCTTTTCATTCTCACCACAATCCTAGGAAGCAGACCCTATTCTTACCCATGTTTTACAGAGAAACATAGAACTTGCCCAGGGGACCATAGCTTATAAGTAGTGGAGCTAAGAATCCACCCTGAGCAGTCAGCTGCCAAAGCCCCTCATTTTTAAGGACTTTGCTCCTCTCCACTGAGATGTCTCCTTAAGTAATACACAATGCCCTGCACCTCAAGAACTCCATACCTAGGCACTACGGTGCTAACCTCCGATCCACTCTTCGGACCCCAGGGAAAGAAAATTGAGAGGTGTTCATCTGTCCAAGGACTGAGTCTGGATGAATTCCCAGTGACCCCCCAGAGGTCATGACTTCACAGAGGACCCCACAATCTGCCAGTTGGACCACTCAGGGCTTCAGCTATCCCCAGCCTTAGGAAATCCAATTCTAGAAGCCATCTGGAGCAGAGATCCAGCCACGTGGTCTCTCTGTGATTTCAGAACTGGAGAAGCCCTGAGAAGAGGGGTTGCCAGGCAGCGCAGCCTTCCCACGGACTGTAGATGCAGAGTGGTGGGGCTCATCCAGGATGATTAGTCCTGCAGGGAATGCTGGGAGACAATTTTGGTTGTCACAGCTGATAAGGTGAGGATGCTACTGGGATCACACGTGGGGACGTGAGGATGCTATTGGCATCAACTGAGTAGAGGCCGGAGAGGCTGCTAAACACCCTACAATGCACAGTACATCCTCCACCACACACACACAAAAAATGATGTGTCCCAGAATGCCACTGGTACCTCTTTTGGTGAGAAACCCTGCCTTAGAGTCTTGATGTGGTGCATTCTGCCTGCAGCTCTGAGGAAGCTCAGTCTGGGGCTTCTTCAAAGACTCATTTTGCAACCAGGAAGCCTGCTGTCTCTTACAACGGCCAGAGAAAGACAAGGCAGGACCATACACATGCCTTTTAAGTGATTGCTTCTTTCTTCCTGATAGAAAGAGGTCAGTGTTTGCTTCTCTTTACAGGAATCAGGACCAAGGTGAGGGCTGGCCCTGTGTAACACACTGAGAATGGGCCCCTAAGATCCCAGGTCCTAATCCCTGGAGGCTATGAGTGCTACTTCTTGTGACAAAAGGTGGTTTTGCTGATGTGATGAAGTTAAAGATCTTGAGATGGGGTGATTTTCCTGCATTATCTGGGTGGCCTAAACGCATCACATGTATCCTTATAAGAAGGAAGCAAAGGGAGATATGGCACATGCACAGCAGAGAGGGCAACGTGACAACAGCAGAAACTGTAGTGATGGGGCCACAAGCTAAGGAATGTGGACTCTAGAAGCTGGAAAAGGCAAGGAATGACACATTGCCCACACCATGATTTTGGCCCCGTGATAATGATTTCAAAAATATGCCCTCTGGAATTGTGAGAGAATAAACTTCTGTTATAATAAATCCACCAAGTTTGTGGTAATTTGTTACAGCAGCCTGAGGAAATGAATCTACTCTGTCACCCCAGGAGCCCCCAGATGGATCAGATGAGGCTGGGGAGCAAACCCTTCCAGGCAGACAAAGACGGGGGGAGAGGGGAATTTCCTTTGCACCTCCCTGGTATGCTTTGCCTCCCACCCTTCCTTTGAAGCACCCACCCCTGGGAAAATGAGGCACCTGCCTCTCCTCTGTCTGTATCAGTCAGCAATATTGACTGAATGGTCAGAAAGCATATGGCACACCAGCGCTTGGTTCTAAGCTGTTTGAGTTCCCTACCACTATCTACCTTGAATTCTTGTCACTAGCATTCACGCAGTTTGCCCCGTACTAGAATGTGTGTGCATTCTTGATCTGCTTTTTCGTGAAGTCTTGCAAGGGTCCAGGTCAGTATCAAGCACGCAGTAAATGCTCAGTTAATAGTTCATGTGTGCCCTCTCCATCCTACGGGAAATGGCACTTGGTTCTCTTTATTGCCTGGTGGTCAAGAAGCTCAAAGCCAAACCTGATGCTTGTAACAGTAATTTTGTGCATTCTGTCAGCCATGCAACAATTGGACGTGGACACCCTGTTAGGCAGCTTTCCCTTACTGTAACAAATATCCGGGATAATCAACTTATAGAGATGAAAGTCTTATTCTGGCTCACAGTTTTGGCAGTTTCAGTCCATGATTGATTGGTTCTGTTACTTTTGGGCTTGTGTTTGGCAGCGCATCTGAGCAGGCAGCACATGGTGGAAAAAAAGCCATGACTGGGAGGCAAAGTACACAAAGGAAGAAGAGGGGCTAGTGTCCTACCGTCTCTTTCCAGGACATGCCCCCAATGACCTAAAGACCTCCCACTGAGCCCCATCTCTTAAAAGTTCTACCACCTCGAGACTTCACCAATCTGGGAACTAAGTTTTTAAACATGAGCTTTGGGGGCCATTTCAGATCCAAACTATTGCAAATACCATCTGTGTTCTTTTGTTTTCAATTAAGGTATAATTTACTTACTGCATAAAACATACATATTAAGTGTACAGCTTGATGAATTTTACCTACCTACCTACCTCCTTGTATGGGCTGGGGTTTAGCTCAGTTGGTAGAGTGCTTCTATTCAATCTCCGAGGCCCCAGGTTCGATTCCCCAGCACTGCAAAAATGGGAGAAGGACCTGACAACCCACTCCCAAAGCAATCCTGAAACAAGCAGCCATGGAAAACCCTATGAATAGCAGAGAAGCACTGACATAGTGCCGGGCATGGCACAGTGTGGGGAGTTGGGGAGTGTTTCATTCTGTTGTACATAGGGTTGCTATGAGTTGGACTCTACAAGCAGCACCTAACAACAACAATGTACCTCCTTGTAATCACTGACCAGATCAAAATTTATGCCTTCCATCACACCAGGAAGTTCCTTTGTTCTCCTTTCCCAGTCAATTGACACCTACATTCCTCATATCCCAGTGAATCATTACTCTGACTTCTATTGTAACGTAGGTGTGGTTATTTGTGAAATTCATATAAATGGAATTCTCTAGAATACACTCATGTATCTGGCTTCTTTCTTTAACATAAAGTTTTTGAGATTTATCTTGCATGTATTAACAGTTCATTCTTTGCTTTTAGTTGCTGTTTATTATTTCGTTGTAAGGATATGCCACAATTTGTTTATCCATTCTTCTGTTGATTGGTATTTTAGATATTTCCATTTGGAGTCGATTCTGAAAAAAGCTCTATGAACACTCATAATTTAAGGATTTGTGCTTTCATTTCTCTTAGTTACACACCTAAGAGTAAGGTTTTGATTTAGCTTGTTGTTGTTGTTGTTAGGTACCGTCGAGTTGAGTCCGACTCATAGCAACCCTCATAGGGTTTTCAATGGCTGACTGTTTCGGGATTGCCTTGGGAGTGGATTGCCACATCCTTCTCCCAATTTTGTGGTGCTGAGAATCGAACTCGGGACCTCAGAAACTGCACAGCAGCGCTCTACCAACTGAGCTAAAGCCCAGCCCTCGATTTAGCTTAGCAGGAATTAATACTATTTTTGATGTGGATCTGAGAAAAAAGATTTTTACAGAAAAGTGAAACAATGGCACTCTTTCCGCCCTTCATTTCCCGATTTTATCCATTAAGTCAATTTCTTAAAGAAACAGTGCTTCTTTCCCATGCGGCATGCATGACTCATTGAGTCGGCAGGAGAGAATGTTAGAAGGCCTCGGGGCGTGAAGAATTGAACAAACATACAGCCATAGAAACATGTTCTCTGTATCATTTCCTATCCATTCACACCAAGCTGCATCTTTCAAACTGGTCTTTCTGGGAACTGGGCTTGTCCAGAATGCTTACACAGACAGAATGTCTGTGAAAGCAAGGATTTGAAGAGGAAAATTTGCTTTGTGATGAAACCCCAATTGACATGACAACTGCCAGACAGCGAGAAGTATGTGAAATATGCAGGAGGGCGCTCAGATCCTTCTGTGGTGTCCGCTCTGAGTATTTGAAGAAGTCTTATTCCCCTGCCAGATCTGCAGCTCTCCTGAGGCCAGGGCAGAGAGAACTGCCCCGCATTCCCAGCTGCCAGCTCCCTTCAGAAGGGAATTCCTGTGTACTAGCTGCTCCCCACTTGAGTGCCCCTGAATTCTAGAAATCCTAATCAGCTTTGTAAAAGTCACTGGAGGAGGGGAAAGGATTTTAAGAGCTATAGTGTTGCCACCACTCTAAAGGCTGGTATGCCGAAGGAAAGACAAAAACACCCAAGCTACTCTTTCCACAATGTGTATTTACAACAGCCGTCATTCCTGGCAAGGAAAATTCCTTTCACCCAAATGGGCATTTCATGTAATTTTTCTAGTGATGACCAATGGTTCATTGTTTTAAACTTTGATTGCCATCTGTAAGATGTGTCTGATGCCTCCCCGCCTGGCAGCTTGGTACAATTGAACCTTGGTCATTTCTTGCGGAATTTGAGATGCCACTCCTGGGATCTAGTCTTCTCCAGGTATGACTCACCCTTTATTTGATTTCCCCCAGTCCTCATAGACTCTTTTGCCCTTTCTTCCCATCCAGCGAAAAAGTTGGCCACCAAGTAGTCTGGTTAAGTCAGCAAATAAGAAACATCAATTACTCGGATTTTGCACTTGGCACCAGGAAATCAAAACAAGGGGGTGATTCAATACCTTTTTCTTTTCGTTCTTTTTCATTTTAAACATTTTTTATTTTTCTGCTATTTCAATAGTCATTTTCTAAACAACCTCACTTGCTACTTGATCTTCTTTATTGTTGGTGATGATAGTGGGGGTTGAATCCAGAGGCTCGCACATGCTCTACCACTGGGCTGCACCCCTGGCCCCTTCCTTGCCATTTTTGAGAGGTCATTGAATGAACATATCTTGAAACTGTTTTTGAAACACAAGTAAGCTTTCTTTTGGGGGTTGGTAAACAATGCAATGGGAATTGGTCCTACTTTTTCATACAGTTTTTCTGTAGCTCAACTTCCACGAGTTATTTCATGTATAACTTACTGGATCTGCCATGATTTGGAGTTCATTTCTTTCTTATTCTACAGGCCATGCAGGGACTATGGCAAATATCTCCTTATACAGGTCAATGCATCTGCCACTGATACCCACATTGTAGACCGCAGAAGCCTTTATTGTACCGGAAGACAAAGCCCAGGCTGGCTTTGAGCTCACTATATAGCTCTGACTCGTCTCAGGCTTGCAGCAATCCTCCTGTCTAAGCCTCCTAAGTGCTGATATTACAAGTGTGTGCCACCATGTTTGACTAGCACAACTAAGTTTTAATTTGAGAAATGGTGAATGTATTACTGCAAATGTATTTGGGGGCCCACAAATCCAATCGTAAACTTTTTTGTTGTTAATGCCCTATTTAATGATTATAGTATCATTCATCCTTTTTTTGCATGTACAGTTCCATGAGTTTTCATAAACAAATAGTCTGTAAATGCCAGCACAATGAAGATGTTGAGTATTTATGTTGTTGTTGTTAGGTGCTATTGAGTTGGGTCCAATTCATACCAACCCATAATCTCATAGAACAGCAGAACAAAACACTCCCTGATTCTGTGTCAGATACATGATCTTATTTATGTTTAAGCCCATTGTTGCAGACACAGTGTCAATCCATCTAGTTGAGGGTTTTCCTTTTTCTCCTATGAGGGTCGCTATGAGTCAGACACGACTCAGTGGCACCTAAGAACAACATTACAATTTGTTATACCATCCCAAACTAACCAAGACAAGATTAGTCTCCTGAGATAATATTGTCCTGAACTGGACTCTTTCTTTCTCTACCTAGAGGGTATATAGACTGATCTCGAAGTTTGATTAGCATGGAGATTTCCAAGCTTTACTTCCAGAAATGTTTATTCAGTAGGTGTGAAATATTGCCAACATTGTAGCAATATTTAATAAGCAACCACATTATCTTGATACAAGTGGGTCTGGTATAAGACCTTGAGAGACTCTCAAACTCTGAGGCCACTCATAATGTGTTGTATCTGCTGTGGTCAGGGTGCAAAGTCGAAACAAAATGGTGAGGTGTAAGGCAGAGCAGAGGGATGTTGCCACCCAACCAAAAAGAGAAGCCACACCAAAAATACAGGAATTTTAGGACACTTTTACTGAACTTTCAGCCCATTCCCTCATTCATCTCTTGCTTTGCTGTAGTATCATATCTTAATTTTAGTAGACATCTTTTAAAAGTGGTTTTCAAGTGTGATGTTTTATTTGAATGGATTGTGGAAGGAAGATGTGGTTGACAAATAAAGGCATGCATCATGGCACATTAAAAATATCAGCAAACTACCCCTTACAATGAACCTTGCCTATATTCTACTCTATAAAATGACCAGTCAGTTCTTCACCTGGATCCTGAATAATAACATTTTCTTCATATAGCTTCCAGATGTGAGACTGGGACAGATTCTGGTACATTTTTCTCAAGTCCACTGTTCTTACAGGAAATCATCTTGACCTTGTTCGTGAGGGCTATGTGGAAGGTCTTTGGTCTTACAATAATAATTTTCTGAACAATGGCAGAACTTATTCTGCTTATTTTCAAACAGATCGGTGAAGGATGTTGGAGTATGAATCATTGTTATGTTTTTTGTTTTGTTTTGTTTTTCAGAAAAGGAAACACAGTAGCCACAAAACCTCCAATCTCTATAAAAATCCAGGCATACAGATGTTTGGACTGTGAGGTGCCAGACAACCAGTTGATCTGAAGTTGTTCCTGAGTTGAACAAACTCTCCTGACATTGCATAAAAACAAGTAGCATGATATTAAGTGTTATCTTTCAGCACAAACCAATTATGACTGACCTGATTTTCCATGCTAATTAATCAAATGTTATTGTTCAAAGCTGTTGGTACTTCCAGTTGAAATAATTTTAAAAACCTATTATTTTAACAATGGTAGAGTGTTTCTTTAAATTACAACTAGTTACCAAATGTTTCAGGGAAACTGGGGCACCTGAGGGTCAGGAAAACTTAAGTGATCAATGGTGGTTAATTAAAGGTGATGCAGTTGAAAGAGGAACAGGAGCCAAAAGACCCCTGCTTACTGAAACTGAACTGTGCCTCCTTAAGTTTTCATGAGAATAGATATTTAAGGAAACAAATTTTTAAGAAGACTAAAACCAAAGTGGTTAACCACTCTCTAAATATAATTCAGCCCCAAAGCAGGCAAACAAACAACAAAACAATCCAAACAATATGGGTTTTCATGTACCTCTCATGTAGAGAGAACCTGAAACCAGAAGCCACCGGATTCGATGAGGTAAGCAGAGAATTATTGTCTTTATTCTCAAATAGTATTCATAATTAATATTAAAAATTAGAAATGAATTAATATTAAGAATTAGAAAATAACATAAAATAGAGGACCAAACAATAAGTGAAACCACTTAAAATTCCACCACTCAGTAAAAATCACTATTAGCATATTAGTGTACATTCTTCCATGGATTCAAATATGTGTAGGATACATGTGTATTGCAAATAAGATCATCTTGTAGTTGCTGTCCTGAAATACTGAAATCTGCTTCTTTAATGCCATATTATTAAATACCGTGCCAATACTATGCATGCCAATAAGTATCCTCCTTCATCATCCATTATTATGGCCATATTATATTCCATTGTTAGCTTCAAAATATTAACAACTAACATATCCAGTACTTCCTACATACATGGCACTGTTCTAAGCACTATAAAAGCAAACATACTTGCTACATAGTAAATTCCAGGAACATAACAAGACCTTGTCTCAAGAACAAAGCAAAAACAAACAAAACAAAAAGAAAGAAAGAAAAAAAAAAAAGAAACAGAATGATGAGGCTTATAATGCTAGGAGGCTGAGGCAGGAGGATAGCAAATTTGGGACCAACCTGGGCTATGTAGGGAGATTCTGTCTCTAAAAACAAACAGGCAAAATAAACAGAGTGATGAGATACTAAATAGCCATCTCTCCAAAGAAGCTACTCAAATGGCAATTCAAGCAGATAATACCTATGTGGAAAGATGCTCAACAGAATTAGCAATTAGGGAAATGCAAGTCAAAATCTCTGTGAGATACTACTTCGCATCCAGAAGTGGGGCTATAATTTTTTTTTAAAGAAACAGACAAAAACAAATATTGATGGGTATATGAAAATGTGGAACTCCCACACCATGTTGATTGGAATGAAAAGTGGTGGAGCCACTTTGGAAAGCTGTTTGACAGTAACAGATTTACTTTATGACCCAACCTTTCCTCTCCTGGGCATATGCCCAAGAGAAGTGAAAACATATATCGACACAAAACCTTTTTCACAAATATTCATAGCAGCATTGCTGGTAATAGTCAAAAAGTGGAAACAGCTGAAATGTCCATCAATAGATGAGCAGATAAACAAAATGTAGCAGATAATATAATGGATAGCATTTGGCCATCAAAAGGGATGAGATACTGATATATCCCATGATGTGGATGAACCTTGAGAGCATTATGCTAAGTGAAATAAGCTAGCCACAAAAGACCACAAGTTATATGGTTTCCTTTATCAGAAATGTACAGAATAGGTGAATCGTTAGAGATAGAAAGTTGATTAGTGGTTGCCAGGGCCTGAGGGTGTGGAGGAAGGGAGAGTGACTGCTAATGGGAATGGGGTTTCCTTTCAGGGTGAAGAAAATGTTCTAAAATTGATTGTGGTGATGGTTGCACATCTCTGTGAATGTACCAACCACTGAGCCGTACACTTTTAAACGGATGAATTGCATGGCTTGTGAATTATATCTCAATAAAGCTGTTAAAAAACAAAAAGTGATGTGAGTCAAGGGAACAGAAACACAAGCCCTGAGGCATGAAAGGGACCTGTGTGCTCCAGGGATGAAAGAGGAGGCCTGTGTGTGTGACAGAGTATGGTAGAAGGGTCAGAGAGGATAGCGGTTCTCAAGTGTTCAGGGTAAGACCTCGTCTATATTCTGCACTAGAAAAAATAAAAAATGAAAGAATTCCAGGCAGGAGGTTTGACAGATGAAGCCAGCAATTATAGGCACTTTGGGCTTATGTTCAAAGGACAGTAAGAAGTCCTTGAAGGCTATAAAATCTAGAAGTTACATAATCTAATTTAGCTCTCTTTTCTTTCCTTTCCTTTCTTTTTTTATTTTTGTGGTACTGGGGGTTGAACCTAGCGCCCCACGCTTTCATGCTTTGCAAGAGCTGGACCACTGAGCTGGACCCCCAGCTCGTTTTTTTTTTTTTTTTTTTTTTTTTTTTGAGACAGGGTCTCCCTAAGTTATGCAGACTGTTCCTGGTCTCGAATTTGCGATCCTCCTGCCTCCACCTCCCAAACCGCTGGGATTACAGGCATGCACCACCGCCCCCAGCTCAGTAGCTCACTTTTCTTGAATTGCTAGAGCCAAGATAGATTGCTGTTATAGCTATGTAAACCAGATAGAAATCATTGACTTCAAAATTTGGAGTCAAAATTAACATGCTGTTATTTTCTTTTGGCGTATTATGTCTGCTAGGAAAATGAGAATACCAAGATACTTATTCACTAATAGATTGAAAGAAGTGTATCATCAAAGTAAATAATATTGTAAGGTATTGGCTTGTTTAGCCCAAACATATTCTGTTGTTTTTAAAGGACACAAGTTGAGAAGTGAACAGTTTGATCCATGTTCAATACTACATTTACATTGCACACAGGTTCCGGTTTAATTGCACTCAAGAGAAAGAGCAAGTAGAAGCATATCTAGCAGAGGTCACCAGCGGGTGAGCCAAGGCATTCCTGTATGTCAAGCATGGCAGCAGGGCGTCTCAGTGCAGGGCATAGATTACAAGAAGTCCTTTCACCCTCTTGCTTGAAATTATGAAGAGGTAATTGTGGCTAATGATTGCATTTCAGAGATCCTGTGGCTAATAATCCTAAGTGAAAACAAATGGGCTCTCCGGCCTCACAGAGGGCAAGAGAAGATCTCAGGAGAACAAGGGCCACAGTTGTGTGGGAAGACATCCTAGGGTGTCAGCTCAGGGTGGAGGCAGTGGGGAAAGAGCAAGCTTACATGTGGCACCTGCCAGGCTCCCAGAGAAGCCCGGGTTTTGTGGAACAGGGCAAGGCTCATGAAACTTCTGGAAAAGCCATGCTCTCATCTGGACATTGGGAAGAAATTTACTTTCAAGGCTCCTGACAGTGACATTGTCATTGCTTTTAGGTGCCATCAAATCATGTCCAACTCATAGCGACCCTCACAGTGTTTTCAACGGCTGATTGTTTTGGGATTGCTTCAGAGTGGGTTGCCACGTCTTTCTCCCTTTTTGTGGTGCTAAGGATCAAACTCGGGTCTTCAGAGAGTGTAGCACGGCACTCTACCAACTGAGCTAAACCCCAGCCCGACAGTGACATTAGCAAACTAAAAACAGTTAATAACAATTATGGCAGAACATTCAGGTACACACACACACACACACACAGGCTTCCGTGTGCACACACACACAAGCATAGCAAACACCTGAGTAGATCATTTCAAACACGTTGAAACATGGTGAGGAAAATCTATGGGGAGGTGAGAGGCTTGGAGGGCCTGGATTCTTCATGACCTAATTACCATCATCTTTGAATGTATTCCTTTGTTTGGTTGTATTCTAACTTATTTAGTCTTTTGATGATGCATATTCACGTTTCTTTCAACTTGCTTGCATTACAAATAATGCTGCAACAAGTTTCCTTGTAGCTACGTGTCTCCATGTCTGCTAGGACAAGAATTATGTGTCATATCATCTTTGACAAAAGTCAACCAATAAGTTGTATGCAAATGTATCCCAATATCCTTCCTGTTACTGGGTGTTATAAAATTTTAACTGGGCAACACATAGTTTAAAACAATATCACACTTTTGTTTTTATATTTAATTTTGCATTTATAAATCAGAGTATTTTTTCAGTTCATTGGCCAATTGTCATTTTCCCTTCTTCCACAAACCACCTGCTCTCCTGTTTCTATTCATTTTCTTACTGATGTGTGAGAGTGCACTTGTCTGTCATATGTGTTGCAACATTCTCTGTAGAAATAACATTTCTGAAATAAAGAACTTTATATTTTTATGTAGTTATATTGATCAATAGTTCCCTTGATGGTTTGTTAATTTTATGATTTTTCCCCATCAAAATTAAAAATATACTCACTACATAGAGTTATTTTATGTTCCAGCAGTTCCACTTCTAGTTATATATCCATAAGAATCAAAAACAAGAACTCAAACAGATACTTACGCACCAATATGTATAGCAGCACAATTATTGCCTGGAGTCTCAGTTTTCTTTCCTGCCTTTTCTTCCCTCCCTCTTTCCTTCTATTGCAAAATTACATGTTATGGCAATTTATACTCCTAATAGTCACATGGGGCTGGGAGTTAGCTCAGTTGGTAGAGAGCTGCTCTGTAGTCTCTGAGGTCTCGGGTTCAATTCCCAGCACCGCAAAAATGGGAGAAGGATGTGGCAATATACTCCCAAGGCAATCCTGAAACAATCAGCCATTGAAAACCCTATGAAGGTCGCTATGAGTCCCACAGCACTAAATAATAATAGTCACATGGTTGGGTGAAAAAAGTCTTCGTCTAAGTTAATGTAAGAAAGTTGTCCAATTTTTAATTTTTTTTAATTTTTGGGGAGACAGGGTCTCCTTCTGTAGCCCAGGCTGGCCTTAGACTTGGGATTCTCCTGCCACGTCCTCGCAAGCCCTGTGATTACAGGCCTGAGCCACCATGCCTGGTTTGTCCATATCTTAATTAGCCTTAAGGATGACATAGCTTGTGGGATAAAAGTGTTCTCTATGATTTGAATTCTGAAGGAATTTATATGAGGATACACCATAACTAGGTAAGAAGGGCCCATTAATTTTGCTTCTATGAAGAAAAGAAAGGAAACTGATGAGTGACCATTTAATATCCAGATTAAATGAATCTGATTAATGGATGTGACTGGGGAATCTAATGAAACTATCAATCCATTGATTTCTATCTTACGTCTATGTTCATTCAGTGACTTTACCACATTTTTGTTTCTCTTTTGAAAAGATGTGGGAATAATTTGAAGAAAACAAAAAGGAATCATTTCAGCAGAAGTAATTTCAATCACTTTGGCCTATTAGGAGAAAGTCCATCTCAGATCGTGGAGGGTCATCTCAATTTACACAGGAGCTGGTGTGGAGGAAAACACAAAAAAATCCTTACGACTGGGTCAGCACGCAACTTTACATTAAATGGAGAAAAGACTGAGGTTGTCCAAGATTTTACTTTGCTTGGCTCTATAATCAACACCCATGGAAGCAGCAGTCAAGAAATCAAAAGACGCATTGCTGTAGGAAAAGCTGTGGCAAAAGATCTCTTTAGAGTATTGAAAAGCAAAGATGTCACATTGAAGACGAAGGTGCGTCTGACTCATGCCACGGTATTTTCAGTGGCATCATATGGTTGTGAAAGCTGGACATTGAACAAGAGAGACAGAAAAAGAATTGATGCTTTTGAATTGTGGTGCTGGAGATGTCTATTGAATATACCATGGACTGCCAAAAGAACCAACAGATCTGTCCTAGAAGAGGTACAACCAGAGTGCTCCTTGGAAGCAAAAATGGCCAGACTGCGTCTT
>VMDO01010701.1:0-24399 GCA_007922755.1 Pedetes capensis | reverse complement strand
TAGAGAACAATCCCTGGAGAAGGACATCATGTTTGGAAGAGTGGCAGGTCAACGCAAAAGAGGAAAACCCTCCACCAGATGGATTGACACAGTGTCTGCAACAATGGGCTTAAACATAAATAAGATTGTTTGCCTGGCACAGAATCGGCAAGTGTTTCCATCTGCTGTACATAGGGTCGCTATGAGTTGGACTCGACTCGACGGCACCTAACAACAACAACATCAAATTTTGGGAGCCTTTCCTTGATGGAAGATTTCAGAGATTGTATGTCTTTATACAGATTTCATATACCACAAATAGCCCAGTAACAAACTACCTCAGTCTTGAAAAAAAAAGTTACTGTTTTGAAAATGAAGAGTGTTCTAAAAATGTTTAAATAAACAGAATTTAAATTCATGGAAACATATTTACAAGCTCCTCAAGTTATCCCCAAATTGTTATGAAGTGTAAGTCAAGAAATTAATTGAGCTGGATGCCGTGCTATGTGCCTGTAATCCCTGTGACTCAAGAGGCAGAGGCAAGAAGAGCATTGCTGCAAGTTCAAGGCTACCCTGGGCTACATAGCCAGCTTCAGGCCAGCTCCTGATACAAAGTAAGACTTGGTTAGCATGTGGAGGCCCTGGATTCAACCCCTCTGTACTGTGAACGAACGAACGAACGAACGAACGAAAGAAAGAAAGAAAGAAAAGAAAGAGAGAGAGAGAGAGAAGGAAGGAAGGAAGGAAGGAAGGAAGGAAGGAAGGAAAAAGAAAGGAAGGAAGGAAGGAAGGAAGGAAGGAAGGAAGGAGAAAAACAGCATCAGTAGAGTTCTGGGTTTTATTTCATGTCAGCAGATCTCAGAAGTTCTTGCAAGTAGGTTGGCACCTAGCATATCATTGAAGGACTTGTAGCTAACCCCTTTAGGCACATGATTTAAATAGATAGTGAAGTATAAAGTCTCCCTTGGGTTGTTTCAAATTATACTACATTTTTAAATTAAAAAGAATTTGGGATATTTATGCTGTTGCTGGCTTCTATAATCATCTTGCCTGTTTACATAAACTCTTTGGAGTCTGAGTTTGCTTTCAAAGCATTCCACAATGCAGCTGGATGATAAGTCCTCTTTTGAGGTACCCATAATCACAGTCCACATAAAACAGGAATTTGCTGTGTCCCCCTCACAGTCTAAAGTCTGGAAGAGGAGTTAACTGCTGTATGTTTGTGTTTCTCTCTTCATCTTCCACTCCAAATTTTTGAGTAAAAAAATCTGCTTCACTTTTTGTCCCAATAATTTCTCCCCTGGTTGACTGCCTTCCTTACTGGACAGGGGCCAGCAAATTTTGCCTGCAGATTGAATCCCATCCACTGCCTATATTTATATGGCTTTCAAGCTAAGAATGGTTTTTACTTTTTTAAAGGACTTTAAAAAAAGACAAAACAGAAGATGATGAATATTTCATGACATTTGAAAATTATTTGAAATTCAAATGTCAGTGTCTACAAATAAAGTTTTATTGTAACACAGCCAGGCACAATTATTTGCATATTGTTTGTTGGTGGCTTCATCCTAAAGGGAGAACATTAGCACTCGGTCCACATCTCCCCCACTCCCACCCCAACCCCCTGGTAACCACCAATCTGCTCTCTGTATGGATTTGGATTTGCCTACTCTGGAAACTTCATGTAAGTGAAATCACAATATGTGACCTTTGTGACTCACTTCTTTCACTTAGCATAACGTTTTCAAAGTTTATCCATGTTGTGGCTTGTACCCCTACTTTGTTCCTTTTATGGTTGAATAACCTTCTATTGTAAGCATATACACCAGATTTATTTATGTATTCATCTGTTGATGGATATTTGGGTTGTTTTCACCTTTTGACTATTGTGAACAGTGCTCTTGTGAAAACTGGTATGCAAGCACCTCTTTGAGTCCCTGTTTTAAATTCTTTTGGGTAAGAGTCCCTGTTTTCAATTCTTTTGGGTATATACCTAGGCATGAAATTGCTGAGTCATATGGAAATTGTATATTTAGCTTCTTTGTTTTTTGAGACAGGGTCTTACTGTGTAGCCCAGGCTGGCCTCCAATTGGAGATCCTCCTACTTCAGCATCCCAAGAGCTGGAATTACATGTAGGCACTACTGTTGGCCTGCAGCTGTACCGCTGTGGCATCTGACTCCACAAGATCTCGGAAGCTAAGCAGGGTTGGACCTGGTTAGTACTTGGATAGGAGACCACCTGGGAACACCAGGTATTATAGGCTTGGGAGAAGGACCCAGCAACCCATTCCCCACCCCCAAAGAAAATCAGTCAGCCTTTGAAAATCCTACGAATACCAGAAAAGCATGACAGTAGTGTTTCACCTCTTGTATATAGGGTAGCTATGAGTCAGACACTGACTCGATGGCACCTAACAACAACTACAACACTACTGTGTCTAGCCTTGTATTTGACTTTTCGACGACCTGAATTTTATTTTTGTGGTTTTTTCTTTTCTCCCATTCCATCCCAGTATGGACAAATGAAATAATCAGGTAACGGAGAAGTTTCTCACTATTTAGTATTTTTACTAGCCTTCCCACTGAATGTCTTTCATTCTATCATAGTCAAATCAGTTGATGTTAGGTCATTTATTTTCCCAATTCACAAATTAATAGGCCAGAGCTTTACCCCACAGCCAGTAGCAGGAAAGTGGATGAGGGAAAACACAGGGCCTGGGTAACCTTCAAATTTCCTGTGAATAATCACAAATTGGGGCTGGCTTCATGGGAGTGAAACTCACACAGTTACCCAGAGTCCTGTGTGTAGAAGAGCCCTGTGCTCAGAACGGACCAGTGCCCAGGACTTTGTGTTTCATTTAGTGCCCTGCCTTCATGTTCTTGAAAAAAATATTAAAAAAAAAAATAAGTCCCACCTTTTCATTTTGAGCTGGACCTCACAAATTATGTAGATTACTTAATAAGAATTAACATAGTCTTTCTATGCCCATCCTGGATCCTAAAAAAACAAATTCTAAATTCTAAAACAAATTCTAAATTGAGAATACAAAGCAATATATGTCTGCCACTCAAAGTGGAAGCATTCCACATGTGGGTGGCTGCGAAATAGAATGGTAATAGAATAACTCAAGTATATTTAAAAACACAGACGACAGACCAAAGCCAGACAGTTTCCACAAATGAATTGACTGTGTCTTCTATTGTTGGCCTGAGAAAAGAACCCAAAAAAGGCATAGCAGGAAACTGAGCCCAAATAAATAGCAAACACATTTCTTCTACTCTCCAAGAAAAGTGGTAGGTTTCAGAGCTCATGCCTTCAGGTAGAACCCACCGATGCCCCCAGTGCTTAGCAGGACCCAGTTAAAATCCAGAGCAAAACGCAGTTCCAAGAGACAAACTTTAAAGAAAACAGAATCCTTTTGCAATAGCCTGCTAAGCTCTTCTATCACGTTTTCATTGCAGAAGAGATCCAACTTCACGGAGCTGAAGGAAAAATAACACATGACTGATAAGCCTAAACCCTGCCCTGCCCTTTCCAGTATAACCAGAGAGAAGAGGGCCGGGGATTTGCCTAAGATAAAAGCAAACAGGTCATAAATTCAGGAGAGAATCACAACTGGCCAAAAAGCTGCTCAGGGCTTTCTTATCTACTCTATCTGCTGGCTGCCAACAACCTTAGCAATTGCCCAACTGTAACATCTTTGAAGAAATCCTGCCAGGAGCACCCTTCCCCCAGCCTGTTCTTAGTTTTAAAAGACTGAGTGTGAGCAACTGGGTGGAGGAGCTGGCCACCTCTGTATTTGTTCCTTGCTAGGACTGGGTATGAGAAGTATCCTAGGAGACAGATCCTCCAGGGGAACGATTAGTCCAACAGCACTGGTCAGAGACCTTCCAATAAAGCAGATGAGCTGTGATGGGATTATGTAATTATATGGTATGTTTCAAGGAGACATCATAAGTGACAATCAACAGCTTGACACCATGCAGCAATTTGAGGTGTAACCTATATCAGGAGCCAAGTTGGATCCCAATAGCAGAAGGGCTTGCTTTTGTAGAGAAAGAAGGGTAAAGGGACATTGCTTGGTGACGGTGAAAAATAGAACATATTTGAGAAGTTTCTTGTAAAGAGTTTCTTTTCTTTTTTCTTTTTTTTTTTCTTCTGTACTTGAGGGCTAAACCCAGAGCCTTGCACATATTTTGCAAATGCTCCACCACTTGAGCTGCACCCCAAGCGCCCTTTTTATTTTTCATCTTGAGGCAGAGTCTTGCTGAGTTACACAAGCTCCCTCTGGCCTCAAAATCTGCGATCCTCCTGCATCGACCTCCCAAATTGTTGTCACTACAGGTATGTGCCACCGTGTCCCACAAGACTTTCTGTGAAGTCTCTCATAACACTGCCTATGTCCTTCATTCCCCTTTACAACTTGTAACCTGATGGCTCATTTTATTTATTTATTTACTTATTTACTTACTTATCTTAATAAGGTAGAACAGGGGCAGTTGCCTGCAGCCATACTTCTGTGGCATCCAATCCCATCAGATCTCAGAAGCTAAGCAGGGTCGGGCCTGGTTAGTCCTTTGATGGGAGAATGCCTGGGAACACCAGGTGCTGTAGGCTTGGGAGAAGGACCCGGTTACCCACTCCCAATAAATCAATCCAACATTGAAAACCTTATGTACAGCAGAGAAGCACTGATAATAGTGTTTCCCCTGTTTTATACAGGGTCGCTATGAGTCGGATACCAACTCGATAGCACCTAACAACAACAACAACAGGGGCAGATACACACATAGTCTAAGATTTCATTGTGTTTTGTAGAAGGGAGACTGGAGAATATCTTTTCCCCCATTCTTAATCCCCACGGCACCAATCCCAGTCTCTTTGCACATTAACCCTTTAGCAGCACAAAAGGTCCCAAGAGCATATACCTCGCTTGCCTTCACGGGTCAATGACTTCATCCTGGGCCAGGTGGTCTGTACACCCTGTGTAAGAATGCCATATATGTAGGGATGTGATTTAATACCCAAGTTTTAAAAATAGTATTGATTGTGATCTGTGTAGACTTGCTTGAAGTTGATTCTACTAGCAGTTAAAGTGTAATTATAATTACTTTTTTTACCCTTCTGGCAAGCAGTCCTTGAGGGCAGGTATTGCAATATGCTTCATGTGGACCATAGTTTCCCCGGGCCTGGTACAGTGCCTGGCACACAAGGAGTGTTTAGTACATGATTCTCAAGTAGTTGCTGGATGAGTAAAGCAGGCACAGATTTTTATAGGGTCTTTTATAGCCCAGGAATCTCTGAGCAAGCAAGTAGATCATAGTGGGTTAGAGCAAAGACTGTAGAAGGAGATTACTTGGTCTTGAATCCTGGCTCTGCCTCTTCATACTTGTCTCTGTGGCTAAGTTACTGTGGCTAAATTATTTAACCTCTTTGTGCCTCAGGTTCATCATCTTTAAATTGGATGCAATAAGATCTATCTTAAAGTGCTGTGAAGACTTTTGTTGTTGTTAGGTGCCGTCAGTAGGGTCCAAGTCATAGTGACCCTACTTACAACAGACTAAAACATTACCTGATGCTGTACCATGCCCAGTACTATGTCAGTGCTTCTCTGCTATTCATAGAGTTTTCAATGGCTGATTGTTCTAGGAGCAGGCTGTCACGTCCTTCTCCCATTTTTGTGGTGCTGGAGATCAAACCTAAGGCCTCAGAGAGCACAGAGCAGCACTCTACCAATTGAGCTAAAACCCAGCCTGCTATGAAGATTAAATGAGTTCAAACATGGACTATTGCCTAGGAAATGGTAGACATTCAACTACATTTATTCTATTACTTTAAAAAAATGTACCAATGACCCATTTCCATGTTCTGGCAGCTGTGCTCCATCTCCATTTCTCCCCTACAAAGTTATGCTTAGATTCAATTTTTTCTCATAATAAATTGTTGGAGTTCAGAAAATGATACCAAGTGCTTTGAACTACAGGAGAATCAAGGTCTCTGTCACCCTATTTTCCTTTGGAAGTGCAGGAATGACCTTTCTTTGAAGTTGCTCTATCTACCTAAAGGCTGAATCTTCAACTATTAACATGGGGGAAAGAAGATGGGAATTGACACCACACCCAAAACCGAGGCAAACTCGGTCCTAGCCCCTTGGCTATTCTTTGGGCCTCTTCAGCTCTACTCTAACTCACTTCCCCTTCCTCTAAATTGTTTACTGGCCCTTCCCTCATGAAAAAGGTACAGAAGTCCCTAAATATCATTTGGTTATTGGGTGCTTGTTTTCTTGTACACATAAGAAACTCACATGCATTAATCCACCTATCCTCAGTTTGTTTTAGCAGACTCAGCTACCAGTCCAGCAGAGGGTAAGGGGGAAGTTCCCTTTACCTTAACAAAATCACTATGTGTTACATTGTCTGTCTTGTAATTGTTCCAGTGTTGGGGGAGGGCCACATAGAAAAAATATCTTTACACTCAGTAAGGCAATGCTTGATAAATATGGACCTGGCAAAAAAAGGTGGAGGACGTGCTGGGAGTGGGGGGGCAACTTCCAGAAGCCATTTGAAGCTCTTCAGTGTTTCAACATTTGTAACATCTATTAAATTTTGACAAAACATTTTCAGTTATTAAACAAAGAGGATTTGCTTGTGCATAGCTGTGATTGAGTCAATTTAGCTGATACCTCATATTTTCCACTAGTTCTTAACTGTAAGAAAGGAACAAAGTCAGAATAGTGAGTTAAATCTCTTTAAAAGTAAATTTTATTATGTCTCCACCACATAAGGAAGTGTCTGTGTGTGTCCTTGTAGAAGGTTCGAAAACTTATAAATACGTCAAGTGCTTCTTGGTCCATTCTTCCAAGTACTTCTCTCTCATTGCTGCTGGGGTAGTTTAACTCTGAATTATAGTGGCAGTTCCAGGAGAAAGGTGTGGCAATGAGCTGATTTCTAGAAGCAACATGGATCAAGAAGTCAGTGAAATGGTGCCTGAGGGGTCGATGGTGAACGTTTGTGGCTGAAACTTCGATACAAATCTATTCATTTGTGTACGCTGAAACTTAGGCTCTGTGGGGGCCTCTGAGATTCCAGGCAATGGTCACCTTTGAATTCTGGTCACCAACACCAACTTGTCCTGTGGTTAATCACCCATTACATTTCTACATGGAGCTGGGATTTAGCTCAGTTGGTAGAGCGCCACTCTGCAGTCTCTGAGGTCCCGAGTTCAATTCCCAACACCACACACACACACACACACACACACACACACACACACACACACACACACACACACAAAAGGGAGAAGGACATGGCAATCCATTCCCGAGGCAATCCCAAAACAATCCCGAAACAGTCAGCCATTGAAAACCTGATGAGGGTCACTATGAGTCAGACCCAACTCAATGGTACCTAACATTAACCACGACATTTCTACATATGTCATCAGACTTCTCAAACAGTCCTTAAACTGCAATGTAGCGTCACTAAATGAGGAAAGAAAAGGATAAGAATCAGCTTGTACAAAATGGCTACATATACAAAATGGCAGCAATTGTTTAAAAAGGAACAACGCAAAAGTAAGTTTGGAATAGTTGGGGCTTTAAAAGCAATACTCCAAAGTATTGCATTTTAGCATGCTGAGTGGGCACTTTGAACTGAAAGGAGCTCAGAGCCTAAGAAGCTGCCTCAGAACTAAGGTGGATCTTCCCTTGTTTCCTCCACCTCAGCTCAAGGAGAGGCTTTTCTCTCAAGTTCCCTTCTCTAACTAACAACTAGATCTACCAAAAACAAGCACAATTGCCCTGAGTTATCTGATTAAAACTTCATTATCCAAGGAAGAGTAAACTCCTGTCACAGGGGAAGAGACTAAAAAATCAAAGACAACTCCTAGAACCCAGAGAACTTTCTCCAAGGCCTTCATCCATTATTTGAACCCACTCATCTCTGCTAAAAATCATTCACTGCCCTTCTAAATTGTCCATCCCCCTCCACTTTCCCTCTTCCCACTGAGGAAGGGCATGTAAGTCTGTTAATTTCATTGGGTTATTGGACACTCACCTTCCTGTGATGCCTCCATGTATATAAATAAATTTGTAGGGTCCGACTCATAGTGACCCTACGTACAACAGACTAAAACACTAACTGACACTGTGCCATGCCCAGCACTGTGTCAGTGCTTCTCTGTTACTCATAGGGTTTTCAATGGCTGATTGTTTTCTCCTGTTAGTCTGTTTATTGTCAACTTATTTCAGCAGGCATACAGACACAAACCTTCGGAGGGGATGGGACAGAAAAGAGTAGAGATTACATTGGGCTTTTAATTTTAGCTAAGTTTCATTTTCTCTTTTATCTTGATTTATATTTCCTTTCCTTTTCTTTTTCTTTTTTTTTTATTTTGCAGCACTTGGGGGTTGAACTCAGGGCCTTGTACATACTTTGTAAGTGTTCCACCACTAGGCTGCATCCCAGCTTATTTTTTTATTTTTCATTTTGAGACAAGGTCTCCCTAAATTGCTCAGGCTGCCTCTGGCCTTGAACTTGTGATCTTCCTGACTCTGCCTCCTAAATTGCTGGGATTACAGGCGTGTACCACCCCAGTGCCCAACTCTGATCTGTATTTTCTAAAATGTTCATAATAAACTTATGCTAGATAATCAGATAAAGAAGATGATAACTGGCTAATCCAGTGCGCTGCATGAGGCCAGTTTGAAGCCATACATGTGGGGTGATGTACTGAGACAAAACCCAGCTGCTGTCAGCTAGGCTTAATCACAAGGGCTTGCTGGGCATTCCTTACATCAAATCCACCCCTTAGAACTCTGCCTTTTTACTTGTTGGTAGTGTCCCGAGAACATACCCTTGACCTCCCTTTTCTCTTTCCTCCATAGGTAATGGCGTGGCTGCAATAGGAGCTTAGAGCAGAACAGCAACTGGGAAGGAAGCTGTGTATGTTTCAAAACCTGCTGTTGAGCTAATTGTTCCCAGAGGCCTAGGGGACCACATGCAGTATAGGAACCACCACCAGCAGCAGCCAGTGCCTCCTTTTTGTGAGTCATCGTCCTTCCCTGGTTAACTTCAGCTAGGTAAGTTGAGAAGGGAGAGTATCCATTTTCTCATCTGGTGAGCCAGAGCCATTTCCTTTCTGGAAGAAAAGTATGATTAAGATTTCATAAACCTGCTGCTTCTCATTTCATGGAAGACCACTCAGGGGGTAGACATTTTTCATTTTCTTTTGAACTTGTCCATACCTTTTGCTTTCAGAGAAAGTATTTAGTAAAGTGCAGCTTATTTTTGAAGCTCCAACGTGAAAAGTAATGGTTAGAGTATTTATGTCTATTAGACAGATGGTCATGACATTGGAGAATATGGCTTGAAGGAGATTATTGTGTTTTTAATGTATAAAACCTTAAGGAAATCCCTATCTAATGAGAGAGATTCCAAGGCTGATCTGACTAAAGAGCCCTCTTTCCCATCTGCTGCACCCTGCTCCGCCATGATTTCTTGTCTGTGCTTGCATTATGCCATGTACAAGCTCTGCTTCTGAAGAGTGCAACTGGAGACAGCATCTTGTCTTCCCTACTGTACTAACTGCTCACCAGTGGTAAACAACAGGCTGGTTTCATTCTTGTAAGCTTCACATTGTCTGTCTCAATTCTTGGCACGTACTAGTAGCTCAACTAATTATTGTCAAACAAATGAATTTTTCCAGTATTCATTAGCCATTCATTCATTCAGCCAGTCAACAGATATTGTCTGAGTACAGTTATATGCCAGTCATGCAAAAAATGAGCTGGAGGTGCAGCTCAGTGGTAGAGTGTTTGCAAAGTATGTGCAAGACCCTGGGTTTAATCCTCCAGTACTGCTCAGGAATGAATTTTCCCTAAATTAAAAGGAGACAGAATGTAAATCTGAGTTTATATAACTCAAAAACCTGAACCAATTCCTCTTGTTTTGTGGAGCTGTTTTCTGGATGTTACATATAATGAACTTGTGGGTCTTAGTGTTATTGTTGTTGTTAGGTACTGTTGAATAGAGTCCGACTTGTACCCTCTAAGTACAGCAGGACAAAACACTACCCAATGCTGTGCCATGCACATGAGCTTTTTATGTTTGAGCCCATTGTTGCAGTCACTGTGTTTCTTTTCATTTTGAGTCATATCACATCAGCAAAAGGAGGCCCCAGGGGCTTTACTCCATTCCCATCAAGGTTGTTTCTACTTCAGGGAGGCAATGCTTCCCTAGTCACGTTTTTGATGCCTTCCAGCCTGGGGGGCTCATTGCCTGGTACTGTATTTGACAATGCTTTTCTGCTATTCATAGAGTTTTCAATGGACCATTGTTTCTGAGTGGACTTCCTGGTCCTTCTCCCTAGTCTGTCTTAGTCTGGAATCTCAGCTGAAACCTGTCCACCATGGGTGGCCCTGCTGGGATCTCAGACACGGGTGGCATCGCTTTCAGCATCACAGCAACATGCAAATCCCCACATATAACAAGCTGACAGATAGCAGGTCTTAGTGGCCCATTGTTTGTCTCTGAGGGATCCAGAGCCAATCCCAGGAAGAGCAGAATAGCTCTCAGGCTCACAGTTTTGACCCATTCCTGGCCTAGGAAGAGAAGATGGTTTCCAAGCAGTGATGCTGCTTGAATAGGAAGCTGATCCCTCAGCAATTCACTTGCACAAAGCACTCTATATGTGCAAACCAAAAAAGAACACTGGCTAAAGCCCCAGCAGCAGGGGCACATGAAGAAGGGACAATGGCTCTTTCTGCTGCCCAACTTCAGCACCAAATTCCTCCATTCTAACCTTCAAAACTGCGACTGGGAACCCTGAAACATCTGTCCTAAAATTTGAACTTCGGCTGAAGAGAATGTCATATTTACAGTGACTATCTAAGTAGTCATCACGGTGACACTCAGGAAGGTTAGCCAGGTGTCTGTCCATCTTCCATTTGCAGCTTAGACTCTAAAACCCTTCTGGCTTAACCTCTTCCCTTTGGAGCCTGAAAAACAAATTGACTAATGGAGAATATTTCTCATGAGAGGATTTAATCTTTTCATCCATTTGCTTTTAGAAACCTAACTGGAAGGATAGCAATGCTTCTTTTGTTGTTTTCATTTAGCTCCTTACTTCAATGCTGTATTTTGCTGCCTTAAAGCCTTTAATGGTCCCAGATAAATCAGAGCTTTTACATCACTTCACCCCTTTCTGCCATCTGATCGTTCTGTGCCCTAATCTAGGACTGAACATGTTTATAAGTTCACTTACTTTTGATCATGTTTGGCTGAGGCGTTCTGCCCTCCACAGAGATTTTCTGCATTGAAAAATTCAGTTTTGTTCATCTTGAAATGGAGTTTTCTAAAAGTTTCCATTGATCTCTTTTAAGCTAAAAAGAGAATGTCTTAAAGGCCAAGACAGAATGCAGATAATAAACAAGCCACAGCTAAACAAGATGTCTAGGAGTTACAGCCACATAAGCCATAACCCAAATCAAACTCAAGGCTGCTCCATCCTCTGCCCTGCAGGCTCACATAGCTGGAGACCTTGGCCACTATGGTCTAAAACACTCAGCCCCAGCAAGTCCTGTGAAGACTGAACTAGTACCTGTCCCTCCCAGGTTCCTTTAAGTACCCTGCACAGTCTTCATTCCAGCACATTCCTTATGGTTTTCTAACTCCTTTTCTACTTGACTGATACCTGTAACTTCCAGCACCCTCTCCTCTAGTCTGTGATCCATGTATATATTCTTAATAAGTACTAGTACCTTGTTGTTGTTAGGTGCTGTTGAGTCAAGTCGGACTCATAGCAACCCTGTGTACAACAGAATGAAACAGTACCTGACTCGTAGATAAATGCTGTCTACTCTTATTCTCCTAGAACAAGGTTTCTCAGCCTCAGCTCTATTGAGATTTGGGGTCAGATAATTTTTTCCATGGGTGCTGCCCTGTACATTGCAGGATGTTCACAGCAATCTTCACCCTCTATCCACTAGATACCAGGAGCAATGCTTACCTTCCCAAGTGACTGGAAGCAAAAATGTCTCCCGAAATTGTCAAATATCCCCTGGGGGAAAACGTCACCCCACTCCCACCCTGGAGAATCACTGATGAACAATACTTATGACACTTCAACTTAGGACATCCCCATATTACAATGGTAATATTACAATGGTATGAGAGCCGGACACATCCAGTTAAGTAAAAACCATCCTTTGTTGTTGTTGTTAGGTGCTGTCGAGTCGTGTCCAACTCATAGTGACCCTCATAGGGTTTTCAATGGCTGATTATTTCGGGATTGCCTTGGGAGTGGATTTCCAGATCCTTCTCCCACTTTTGTGGTGCTGGGAATCAAACCCGGGACCTCAGAGACTGCAGAGCAGCACTCTACCAACTGAGCTAAATCCCAGCCCCAAAAACCATCATAGGAATTTTGAATTCAGTTCTTTCCACCGACTGATGTTGTGGGGTATGATCCTCTGTCACCATGCTGGTGATATGCTGCACACAGTGGAAACAACCACTGGTCTACGGTGCTCTGTGTTGCCAAGCTCTTACGTTTGGTAAGTTGGGATTATGTCATACATTTTTGACTTATGATATTTTCAGTGCACCATGATTTATTGGGACATTACTATCACAAGTTGAGGATCATTTCTATTAACAGTGTGGGTTGAATTATTTAGATCACATGGTCTTGAATCACAGGGACTCTTCCCTGGTAGGGAGGTTTGATTGTGGGCTGTCTAAGGAAGGAATTAAGAGCATGTAGTGTGGAACCAACCACTTCAGTTTGAAATCTAGTTCTACTAGATATTGCCTGTGTGATCTCAGGGAAGTTACTTAAGCTCTCTGTGTCTTCTCAGTGACCAACAATCCAATTAATCTAAATTCTAATGTAGCATAATAATCCAATTTGCCAAAAAAAAAATGACTGGGAAGGTTAATATTTGAGTTAATATTTGTATGGCTTTTAGAACAGTTCCCAGCTCAGAACAAACATGATATAATAAACATTAGCTCAAAGCCAAGAAGTAAGGGAATTTTCAAGAAGTCTCCAAGTTTGAGAACATTAATTTCAAACTACTTGCAAATCTTCACATTCTGTTGCCAAAAATTTGGAGTAGGTCTTGCAAAATGTGCAGAGCCTCTCTCTATCTCCGCCATTGTGGAACTGAATTGTAACATTACAGGAAGCTCAGGTTCTACTCCTTTTGTTTGTTTGGTTGGTTGGGGGTTTTTTTGGTGATGGGAATTGAACCAAGGGACTTGTCATGTGAGGCAAGTCCTCTACTACTGAGCCACGCCCCCAGCAATTTTCTACTCTTAAGTCTTGACCTTCCATCAGCTGTGACTTCAACTATTTTTTCTTTCTATTGCAGTGCTAGGAATCAAACCCAGGGCCTCCTGCATGCTAGGCAAGCTCCTTGCCACTGAGCTACACTCTGGGCCTTCAACTTTTCATTTTAGAAAGTAAGAAATAGAACAGGTCTCAGAAGATAAGAGCCTGGAAATCTTGTTGCCCCTGTACATCCTAGTTAATGGTTCACATTTAACTACGAGAAGCAAAGTCACAATGGAAGCCAATTGGCTGCTGTTTTTGATACTACATTCAAGTGGGTTTGTGTGCTCTGGGATATCTGGCCATTAATCTCTAGGGAAGTTCTCTTTGTTTTTCTTTTTCTTCCCTTTTTGTGTGCTTAAGAAAAAAGAATACCACAAAGACATGTTATGCTTTTGTTTGGAGTGTCTAGTGGTTTTTAGACTTGTCTTTTTTGTTTTTTGGTACTGGGGTTGAACCCATGGCCTTGCGCTTGCATGCTCTGCAAGTGCTGTACCACTGAGCTGCACCCCCAGCCCATTTTTTTTTTTTTTACTTTTTGAGACAAGGTCTCACTAAGTTATGCAGACTGCGTCTGGTCTCGAACTTGCGATCCTCCTGCCTCTGCCTCCTGAGCCGCTGGGATTACAGGCGTGCACCACCATGCCTGGCGCTTAGACTCTCGTCTTTGATAACATTTTCATCCATTGCCTCACCTCAGTATTGCAATTTAAAGGCAGCATTATGCAGGTGTAAGAACATGGGTTTGAAAAAAAAATTACACTCGTGTAACTAGGTAGGTATGTGACCTGGGGCAAGATACTTAATTCTTCTCTGGCTCAATTTCTTCATGCTTAAGGTAAGGTTGATATTACTACTTTCATCAGAAAGTTTCAATATGAGGGAGAGGAAAGGACCATCTTCAGACATATGTCTATAGATATTCACCATTGCTATTTATAATTTTTATTGGAAATTTTTAATGTACACCTTAATGTGATTCATTCTGACCTGCTTTTCATTGTGACATTTCCATATATGCATTTTGTTGTATATTATACATATAGGTTCCCCCTTACCCTCTTGTGCACTTCCTCCCCCCATCATTGCTATTTATATTATGTCAGGACCATAGGGTATTTCATACTTTTCCCCCCACTTTATGCTTATTGTCTCATTTGACAATGAGAGGATTGTTCAAAAAGTGGGAGAAAGTGATTACAATGGACTTGAATGCTTATGTCTCCCTTAAATTCACGTGTTGCCATCCTAATTCCCCATGTGATGATATAGCAGGTGGGAGTTTTGGGAGGAAGTTAGCTCATGAGAGTAGAGCCCTTAGGAATATGATTAGTATCCTTATCAAAGGAAACCCAGGGAGCTCTTCTGCTCTCTTTACGCCTCTCTCCTTATTCCTTATGAGCATACAAAGAGAAGTCAGCAGTTTGCACCTTGGAAGAGAACCCTCACCAGAACTCAACGGTAATCCTGTACTTCTAGCCTCCAGAATTGTGATAAATAAATGTTTGTGGTTTAAGGTACCCAGTTCCAGTCTATGGTATTTTTGTTATAGCAGTTTATGCTGAATAAGACAGTGAAATTTGCCCATGGTCATTAGTGAATTAGCACCAATGAAGCTGGAACTACAGCTCTAAGAGCCCCAGTCTCATGCACTTTTTTGGATCAGTACCTCTCAAAAATTAATACCTATTCAGACTATCTGGGGATCCTGATAAAATGTGGATTCTGATTCAGCAGGTGAGGGAGAGGGATTGGGGCTGAGATTCTGCACTTCTTAGTAGTTCCAGAAAGGTGCCCGTGCTGCTGGCCCATCAACCTCTGGCATTTCTGATGCCCCAAAGCTGATTTCCAGGAGAGTTCAAGAAAAAACAACAATAAAAAATGTGCAGGAAAATCACAAAATGTATCACAGGGCTAACCCCAAGAGTTATCATTCTCTTACCACTGTGAAGTTACATGGGAGTTGACTATCAAAATACCCACTGAAAGGCAAAGGGTGAGTACAAACAGGCAACCCTAAATTTTGCCAAGGCTTTCAATCAAGTAAGTGTCTACTCTGTTGACTGATTGGAGGTCCTGCTGGGCCCTGCAAAAGTTCCTTAGCTGCTCCCCTTCACTGAGCTCCAGGGAGCTCATTAGCACTGAGGGGGTCCATCCAAAAGAATACTTTGCTTTCTTCTGAAAACCCATGCTCCCTCTCTCTATCCATTTGTCTTTCATCTACACAGATATTGCAGCTTTTTTTTTTTTGACTTGTATAACCTAGGTAACCTCAATCAGCAAAAATAAGAACTCATTTCAACCTTTGCAGAGAATTCCAAACCAGCCCTGAGTTTTGTACAGACTGAGCAGCAGGAGGAGGGGTAAGGTTTTGGTGAGGAGGGTCAGGATGGTGTGGCAGAGGATGCAGGGGTGGCGTAGAGGCCCAAGGGCCACTTCTGAACACCAACTCATGAAGAGTGCTTTCTTCCCTCTTCTTTCTCCTCCATATTGGTTTTTTTTTCCTGCTTTTACTTTCAGGCAAAGCTGGTCTTTGCATATCCGAGTAGATGTTGGCAAGGTTTGTCTAAAAGGGCCAGAGAGTAAATGTTTTGGGCTTTGCAGGGCATTTATATGGTCTCTAGCACAACTACTTGACTCTGCTCTTGGAGTTCCGAAGAAGCCACAGAAAAATGCCAACACCTGGGCATGGCTGTGTTCCAAATAGACTTTATTCACACACACTAAAATTTTAATTTCAATTAGTTTTCCTCGTGTCATAAAATATTATTTTTGTTTTGATTGTTTTCAAAGGTAAAACCATCTTCTGATTGCAGGCTGTACAAAAAGCAGGGAGCAAGCAAGATTTGGCTCATGGGCAGTAATTTGCCAACCTGTTTATTAAAGTAATGTGAGGCCAAGCCAAATAGAACATTTTTATGATGTGTAGTGTAGAACATCAGACATAGACTTCTAGATTTCCTGCATTTATGATGATGGCTTTAAAGGAAACCCAAACTGTGCACTAGGGACTGTTCTGGGTGTTCTGCAAATGTATGTCATGTTTGCCTTCAGTATATGATACTTTCTCATTTCCTAGGGCTGTTTACTTTGTGAATGTGAAACCATCGACTTCCTGTGTCAAACCTTAAGTTGCTAAGTTTTCTTATTTGTTTGAATTCCTTTAGTGGACCCTCATCTTTATTTATTTTAGCTCCAAGAACTGACCACTATTCATAGCCAGAGTTTGGAAATGTAAGTAGTAATTTTGTGCAAATGAATATATTCTGACCAATTTCACTGAAATTTTATTGAAACTGCCTAAACCATGTCCTTTAGGGGGTGGGGATACAGGGTCTCACTATGTAGCCCAGACTGGCATTGAATTCAAGAGCCTCCTTCCTCAGCCTCCCAGCTGCTGAGTCACAGGAGATCACCACCACTCCCAGCCTGTGTGCTTTCATTCTAGTAATAATGATGCTAATAAGGACTCATGGCAAAGTCCTTTAGCCCTTTGACTTGTACATATTATAGCCACAAGAATGTAGTTGGATTTTTTCCACAGGAGAACTCCATGCATAACAGAAACTGGTTTAAATGTAGAATTCATTTTTGTGGGGTTTTTATTGGTAATTTTTAATGTACAACTTGATGGGTTTCGTTATGACATTTCCATATATGCATTTCATTGTACACTGCTCACATAACTTCCTCCTTACCCTCTCATGACACTCCTCCCCTAGCCCCACCCTCCACCAATGGTCTCCTTCCTACTTGCATGTCCTCTTGTGAGAATATATATATATATATATATATATATGTATATGTATATATATATATGCATATATATATATATGCATCCCGACTTTGATATAAGTATAAACTGTTTTTCTATCGTGATCTACCTTTTTACATTCTCAGCAGTATTACATGAGTGATCTAGTCCATTTACATTATTGCCAGCCTTTGGTATTATTACTATTTTTAAAATTTTAACTATTTTAGTAGGTCTTATTTTTCTATCATTCCCTTTTCTTCCAACGTACTCATAAAGTTGTGCTGCTTACATTGAGATTGACCTCTCCCCCTTCATCCATCTTCATTGACCCTCCCCCCTTCCATCTTCTCCAGCCATCACTTCCCTCTGCTAGATCCATCCCTCCTTTCTACTCCTTAAATCATCCCTTCTATACTAAGTTTAATTGAGCTTTTTATTATGTTGCAACTTATGTATAGGACTTTTTCCTTCCTTTAAGTTTGATCCAGTTCCCACATATGAGTGAGAACATATGGTATCTGAATTCATCTTTGTAACATGCATTCTCAACAATGCATATATACTTTTTGAGTATGCATTATTGCTTTACTTTTCTGTTAGATGTTAGAAGCTTACTTTGCTTTTGTATCTTTCTTTTCACATCAGGCATTAATTCCTTTTGATTATCACCATACTCATGTCCTTTAACATCAACCAACTTACCTATAGGAATTTTTTGCAGAGTCACAAAATTAATTTTCTCTAAAGACCCCATTCATATACATCTTCCCTTAGTACCACAAAGTTGAAACAAGGTTCATGAGCTTTTAGGTTTGATATTCTTTTTTTTATGACGTCTGTAAACCATCACCTAATCGTTCATCTGACAGAATACATACACAGAGTAAGTTTATTAGCCAGAAGATCTTTTTGACCCCATAAAGTTAATTTATTTCTGCCCCAAGAGTGTATTTTGGGAGCGGGTCAGTAAGAAACATCTGAATCATAATCACTTTTGGAACAGCCCTAACACTCTGTAAAAATAACATTGACCCTGAACCACACCCAGTACTCTGCTCCTTCAGGAGATGGGATAAGAGAATGAAATAGCTTGGCCACCAAATGCTGAAGGATGCTGCAGATCTGGGAGAGATGTGGCCAGGTTTTTGCCAGTCCACCTAATGGACGGAAGGAATGCCATTAGGCTCCTCTTTGGGTAATTGGTGTGGGTTCTATTGTGCCTTTGATAGGAACCTTGAGACGTGAAGGCTTTGTCCAAAGAGGAAGAAGTGAGGAAGGGTGAAGAGAGCAGCTGTGGCCCAGCTGAAGGGCTCCACACAAGCCCTCAGATCTCTCACATCTGCATTTCCTCCACCCTGACCTTTTCCCAGCCCTTCCCTAGCTGGGGAGCAGGAGTCCCAAGAATGCAAGCCTATGTCACAACACCCTGCATGATTCAGGATGTCCCTGGGTGGCCTAACAATAAAAGCACAGCATCCTGGAGGAAATTAAAAAAGAAGAAGGGAAGGAGAACTGGAAGTGAGCAAATCTGCAATGTCATGAGGGCCAAGCTATTCAATGCCTGTTCCATTGCCAATTCATAGAATAGAAACAGAAATTTAGGTGTTTTGTTGCTGTCATTGTTTGGTCTTTTTGCTTGCTTGCTTGTTTTTGTCTTTTTTTTATAGCCTAGGATGTCCTTGAATTCAAGATCTCAATATCCTCCCACTTCCGCCTTCAAGTGCTGTGATTTCAGGCATGCACCACCATGCCTGGCTAAGAAATTTAGTTTTAAAACTATATGTATATGTAAAAGAGGCACACTGACTGGCATATCTTTGTTTTCAAGGATGAGTGCTTTGAAAAAAGTTGATTGAGACACAGTCATTTTAAAATGCAGACAATAATGTTTTTGGTTTTTTTGCTTATAAATAACTGTAGCTGAGAACTCCGGGCACTTCATTTGGGCCCTTCAAATGTCCATGCATGGTGGAGACACAAAAGAACACCCTATTCATTGCCAATGATCTGTACTGTTGGGGGAAGACTGGGATACACACCATGCGAGAATCATTTTTGTTCTCCTCAGGATGAGTTTGTTGTATGGTGTTTGTTGTGCCAGATTTACACTTCTGATCTGATGATGTTTGGCTTGGAGTAATTTTGTTGTTGTTGTTGTTAGGTGCTGTCAAGTTGGTATCTGACTCATAGCGACCCTGCGTACAATAGGTGAAACGCTATTGTCAGTGCTTCTCTGCTGTTCATAGGGTTTTCAATGGCGGACTGATTTTTGGGAGTGGGCTGCCAGGTCCTTCTCCCATGCCTACAGCACCTGGTGTTCCCAGGTGGTCTCCCATCCAAGTACTACCCAGGCCCGACCCTGCTTAGCTACCAAGATCTGATGGGATCAGATGCCACAGGGCCACGGCTGCAGGACTAAAGTAATTTTAGAGTTTGTTATTCCCTGACACATAAGAAAATTTCTAGAACCAGCCGGGCATGGTGGAGCATGCCTGTAATCTCAGCAGCTCAGGAAGCAGAGGCAGGAGGATCACAAGTTCAAGACCAGAGGCAGCGGGCGAAACTTAGCAAGACCCTGCCTCAAAAAGTAAAAAAAAAAAAAAAAAAAAAAAAAAAAAAAAAAAAAAAAAAAAAAAAAAAAAAAAAAAAAAATGGCTGAGGGTTTAGCTCAGTGGTCCAGCACTTGCAAAGTGTGCAAGCGCCAGGCCCTGGGTTCAACCCCCAGTACAAAAACAAAACAAAAACCACATTTCTAGAACCATGTCTCTTGACCCTGGCACATCAAAATTTAATTGTGCTTTGAGATCTTTGGTTTCAAACAAACTAGTGACTCATACTCTATCCATAATCTTCATGGGGTGGGATTAATTCATTGTTTCACCAAATGCATATTGAACACTGTTGTGCACCAGGTACTGTACTAGACATTAGGAACACAGTAGGAGCCAGACAGAAGCAGTCCCTGTGGTCCCCTTAAGGAAGCTCCAAAAGTGGGATGAGCCAGCCCAAGAAGAGAAGATCCAGCACACTACTCTGAATGTGGCCAGTGTCTCTGATCAATTCAGAAAATAGAGAACAAGATATATGCCATGTGGAAGTTTCACAATGGAAAAATCCTTCCATGCATCTTGTTGTTGTTGTTAGGTGCTGTTGAGTAGGTATCCAACTCATAGCGACCCTTCCTACAACAGGTAAAACAGTATTGTCAGTGCTTCTCTGCTATTCATAGCGTTTTCAGTGGCAGATTGGTTTTTGGGAGTGGGTTTCCGGGTCCTTCTCCCAAGCCTACAGCACCTGGTGTTCCCAGGCGGTCTCCCATCTGAGTACTAACCAGGCCCGATGCCACAGTGCTATGGCTGCATCTATAGAGATCCAAAGCATTACTAAATGAAAACAAATATCGCAAGAAACATGGAGTCTAAGAAATAAAACAGACAGAAATTCACATTGGCCTTTTGTAGGGGAGAAAGTGTACAAAGGACTTTGGGCCGAGGTTTTTGAAAGAACGTGTTTAAAAGCTCTACCACTTCTTTACAAAACGTAAAGAAAACTTAAAGAATTCACCGGAAGTACAAATTCAGTTAGAACAGAGAAGCTTTCCACAATAATGTGAAATGTTTTGGTTTGTTTTTACTCCATCTTACAGTGCTAGGAAAGGAAAGAAAAGCTGGTTGGAGATTTTGGTGAGTGCAAAGGTCCTTAAACCACCTAGCTTCTGGATAATCTTCATTTAATAGATCTTTGTGACTATTCTGCACGGAAGATGACTATGATTAAAAATTATTTTTTAATTGAGACCTATAAAAGTAGTACTGCAAAAGGACTCAGAAGTTATTCCAGACATTATTAAATAACTCATTCTCCCATTTTAAGAAATATATTGTCAAAAGCCATTTTCTTTTATTTTCTTTCTTTGTGGTCCTGGGGGTTGAACCCAGGGCCTTGCGCTTGCATGCTCTGCAAGTGCTGTAGCACTGAGCTGCACCTCCAGCCCATTTTTTTTTACTTTTTCTGAGACAGGGTCTCACTAAATTACACAGGCTGCCTCCAGTCTTGAACTTGCGATCCTCCTGCCTCTGCTTCCCAAGTTGCTAGGATTACAGGCGTGAGCCACCACACCCAGCTCTCAAAAGCCATTTTCAAAATTACATTTTTATTTTCCGTCATAGTATGCCTGAGAAGATGTGCAGTAAGTCACAAAGCCATCTTGTTTACCCATTAGTTGTTAAAGAAAATATTGTTCACAAAAAGACAAGTCTTAGCACAATGGTTATATTCTAGATCAGGAATGTAAGCAACAGAACTAACAGAGTTGTTTCAATTAAAGTAGCTGAGGAAACAAGGAAAGTCTATGTCTCTAAACCAGAGAAGGATGCTTCCAACAGAGAAAAATGGGAAGATTATCTTAAGAGGCAGATGAGAGAGTTTAGGGCTTGGTGAGAACCATTTGACATATTTGCAAGCAGTTTGTTTCTTTTCAAATATTTCCAAAATGTATCAATGCTCTTACTTGTAAATATCTTTGAGTATCTTAATTGGTACAAGAGACATCCTAGGTCACTGAGGAAACTTAACGTGAGCTCTCACACTCACCATTGAGAACTCAGAGAGAATGGAATGATCACAATTAGGATTCTGAAGACTGTTCACCAATGAAGATGTGTCTAACATGATGACTGAAGGGTTGATTTCTTAGCTCCTAATAAAAATACCAGTCATTAGGACTCTGTGTGTGTGTGTGTGTGTGTGTGTGTGTGTGTGTGTTCAATGATCTCTGTTAAGGAAAAGTGTCAAAACTGAAGGCTGTCTTCAAACGGGAGCCCTTTTACACACATTCACATATGCATACATACACACACACACTAAATAGCATGACATAATTATTTTCACAAATACCTTTTTGTTTGCAGTTCTTGGGGGATGAACCCAGGGTATTGAACACACTTTGCATGAGCTCTACTACTGAGCTGCACTCCAAGCCCACTTTTTAATTTTTAATTTTTGTGATAGGGTCTCACTAAATTACACAGAGCTCCTCTGGCCTTGGACTTGAGATCCTCCTACCTCCATCTCCTCAGTCCCTGGGATTATAGGTGTGTGCCACTGCACCAGGCACAAATACCCTTCTTTCCTGCAGATTACCAGTATGGTTGCAATACATACATACATACATACTTGATCCTGAAAGTATTTCTAGAATGTGGAACTCAGGCAACTTAAGGCAGGAGACATCAAACAGGCCTAGTCAAAGTTGTTTGGGGTTGGTGTTCACTTGAGAAAGTACTGGTTACTGAGACTTTATAATGTGCCTCTTCTTCTCTGGAGCAGGAAAGGATCATTCTGGAAATTAGGATAAGATTTACTTGATGAAGCTTATTTTCTTTTACGCCAGAAATTCCATGCTATGCATGTGGGCTTGAAAATAAGTTCTGGGCTTGGAAAGAAAGCAAGGACCTTCAGACAAACAGAGTTTATAAGCAAGAAGGATCTGCTCTGGGTGGCCACCACCACCAGATTCCATTTCACCTCTAAAATGGTAATTTTTATGTTCATCCATTTGTTTACCTAGGGCCTTTTCCCTTTGCATTGTTTTGTTTATTTTTCTTTTGATCTCAAGTCCAATACCAACACACTGTGAGGACTGGCTTCTGGGTAGTGTTTATGAACAGCTGAAGGCAAGGATCAAGTTAAATAGCATGTATACTCCCGGCGGGATTTTCCTCCCTCCATTTTACAGCCTCCACGTTGCTAACTTCCTTAAACTGCAGTTGATTCTCTCTACAAGAATTGCTAAAACCCTGCCAAAGCAAACTTCAAAACGCTGGAAACATGACCTTTATACAAATATATAGTGAGCATGTATCAAAGCCATATTTAATTCATTAATGCAGAAACAGCCATGTAGGAGAGACTGGTGCATATATAGTCAGTGGGAAAAAATGTTGAAATATGATTGCACAGATAGATACAAAAATGTTTTATGTCCCATAATGCAATAAACCCTTAACATTGGGGGTCATTTTATTATATTGTATTGTATTTACCAAATAGAAATAATTTGACATTCTACTGTACAAAAATTATTTGTAATTTATCAGACTACACGTTAACAGACCTTTCTAGAGTTCTGGTCCTAATCAATGGTAAATAGTAAGTGTAACAAAGATGAATTTCCCTAGAGAATAGAATGGATTTGGTAGACTGTGCTTCAGTGTGACTTTGCAAGGACACGCTGTTACCTTTTTATTTCCAGGCATCATATAACTTTTCTTCCCAGGATCACACATAAGGCACTCTGTCTAAAGTTTAGTGAAAGGGGGTTTTATGGGTCACTGTCACTGAAATTCCCCCATAACTTCCCCAAAAGTCCTATGTCATGAAAAGCTTCAGTGACCAAGGAAAATTCTGACTATTGAAAATGGAGAGGCAAAGGCAGACTCCTCTCTGCTTAGCACGTCACTTGATTATAGGCCTGCAGTAGAGTGTTTGTGAGTGTTCCCTTATAACCTGAGGTTTGGAGGGGTGTGACTGCCCACAGCAGGCCCAAGCCCCTCAGTCTACATTTCACTCGCCCATGCTGGCTGCCAGAAAGTCCTTCAGTATGTTATGTTGTGATGAATCCATCAAAGCCCACGGGCCATCTCAAGCAGAGGAAAACACAGCCAGCCTGTCGTCCACAGGCTCCCCGCTTGAGCTGACCCTGCTCATTTCTTAGTGTTTTAAGTCCTCTGACTTTAGTAAAGGTTCACTGTGAAGTGCTGACTGAGCAGGCAGAAAGAGAAAGGCAGTTCTGCACCCAGGCTTCAGAGGCACGAGATGTGATCCCAATTCTGTGCCCACGTGTCCAGGCAGCTGTACCTGCTCTGACTGTTTTCTTATCTGTGGGAATGGTAAGATGTAACTTACCTATTCTACAGAATGGCTGTAAGATCAATGAAAAATATATGGGGCTTCTTAAAATAAATTTACTCATTAGTATTGTTGTTGTTGTTGTTAGGTGCCATCGAGTCGAGTCCGACTCATAGCGACCCTATGTACAGCAGATCGAAACACTTGCCAATTCTGTGCCAGGCAAACGATCTTATTTATGTTTAAGCCCATTGTTGCTTAAACATAAATGTTTAACATTAACACTGTGTCAATCCATCTGGTGGAGGGTTTTCCTCTTTTGCGTTGACCTGCCACTCTCCCAAACATGATGTCCTTCTCCAGGGATTGTTCTCTCCTGACTACATGTCCAAAATATGTAAGACGCAGTTTGGCCATTTTTGCTTCCAAGGAGCACTCTGGTTGTACTTCTTCTAGGACAGATTTGTTGGTTCTTTTGGC